>JAODTR010026773.1:0-47007 GCA_025399935.1 Amblyopsis rosae
CCCCTCCCCTCCCCTCCCCTCTCCTTCCCTCCCCTCCCTTCTCCTCTCCTTCCCTCCCCTCTCCACCCATTCCATCCCTCCTATAGCATGACAGCATTCCATGACTCCTGGCCTAAACTGGAGAAGTGGTTTGAAGCTGAGCAAAGCATTCTGGTACGACTAGATGCTGATGTTGATGAGGCAGAGCTCTACAGGATGGTTGATTCTGTTGTGAAACGGACAATTTACATGAAGAAAGGTAGCTAGCTAGTTAAAGTTACTTTTCAACGTCAACATACAATTCTTATAATGATGAATGCATAATGAAGATGAGGCCTATTTCCTCTCCTCTTATTCAGGTTCAACACGGGCTATACGTTCTGAAGCAGATGTTTTCCCTAAGAGCTCCCGCAAAGGTTAGATTAACTAGATTTAACTAGTAACTACTACGTTTGATATTACTAGTATTCTAACTGAATCCACAGGTGTCAGAAGTCAAATAAAACTTGAACACATATGTCGCATCTTAAATACAATGGAAAAAATGATGATCACACTTCCATTTTTTTATCTTGTGTGTAAATAATGCTCAGTAGTGTTTTACTTTGTATTGGCTGTGGTAAAATCTGAAAACATTGTTTGAGTTTGAGAACAGATCATTCTGTTTTGAGGCAAAGTAAGAGGTTTTTTGAATGTAGTTAGAAAATTGTTTTTTGTGTTTACAATTTTGAGAAAATGCATGAAGGCTTCAAGAAACTGTAATGTTTTATGTATGTGTGTGTGTGATTAATTTAACTTGCACATTATGTTTATTCTCATATGTTGGTCAATAAGTAGAAAAACGCAGAAGGTATACAATTTGCAGTTCAACCATTGAGAACATCCCAAATGGCAGCGGAGGTTCCTCTGCTATTCGGACAGGATCATCTGGCTGCATCTATGTGGATGAACCTCTTCCTCCAGTATGACACAATATAGCTTCCATCTGCGTGTTGTATTACTGTAAAACAAAGTCTGTCAAGTAGTTAAAATTGTGTTATTACTAGGAGTGTCCACCAGGGGCCCCCTAAACCTTAATCAGCATTGCTCTTTCTAAAAAGATACTGTAAATATGCTGTATACTGTATATACCTGTACAGTGTAAGTGTAGTGTGGGAAAGTTATACACACAGTATCTCAATGTACTATTATAGCCATATATGAAATAATGGGACGATCCTGTCTGAGTTTGTTTGTTAAAACGTTTAATGATTTCTCAGACTATTTTCCTCCTACTTTCTTTTCCTTCTCCTTCCCTCTAATGTCATCAATCCCCATCTCCTCACCCCTCCCCCGCTGCCTGCAGGAGATCCCAGCGTACCTGTGCCAGTACTGGAAGACCACGTGCCAGTTGTACGTGAGCCACGTCAAGGAGATGCTGCAGAGTCTGCGCTCAGAGCAGAGCCTGATCATCAGGCACCTCTTCAACATCAGGTCTCAAAACGAGCCTTCTGCGTCATACCGCGCTGTCGCAGTGCCCCCTTGTGCACGCATGCGTACACACACCACTATTGCCCAATATCAATATTAAACTGTAGGTAAAACATTTTAAACTATTTAAAAGTAGTCTGTGATTGTAAGCCAATTGTAAGCACGTTTATACACGTTTCGTCATATTCACCAAGTAACTGGCATTACGCTGTTTTAGTAACGACAATATTGTTTCAGCGCACACAGAGGATGATAATTTACCATCCTCTGTGTGCGCTGAAACAATAATCTGATACTTCTACACAGCCCTGGCTCTGTAGATAGGAACACAAACAAGCTGTGCATAACCGCACACAACAACAATGCCCTATGCTTCGCAATGCGTTTCAGTGTGTAGGGCGGAGCTTCTGAACATACAAAATGCAACTTACCTGTATTCCTAGAGAGGAGTATAAACATCACCTGTGGCTTGTGGGGCAGCCCAACATACAACTTACCTGTATTCCTAGAGAGGAGTATAAGCATTACCTGGGCCGCCCAGACCTGAAGCAGGAGTTCGTGTCACAGTGGCAGGAGGACTTCAACGGCATCCCCGAAGACATGAGAGAGGACGAGGACACCATGGCAGAACTGCACCAGAGACTAGATGTAATACAGAGCACAGCCTGTACACAACTAGCACCGACTGCCTTCACACACACATGCACACGCGCACGCACGCACACACGCGCGCCTCTGTCATCAGAAACACGGTATGTTCACAGTGTCTCACAATGCCTAGGATCTGCGTGAGCGCTTGTGGGAGATCTGTGAGCAGCGTAAGGAACAAGACACCCAGGAGAGGGCCTACCTCATGGGAGACGGCTGGCTGGACACCCACACGGCCATTCTCATAGAAGACCACACTAGACTCATGCAGGTGCTGTAGCTCTCTTGTCAGTTGGCACACGGCGTACTGCGCCCCCTACTGGAGGTGGGCTTCTCTTCACGGTAGTCTCAGCCTGTTCGGTTCATCTCAGCACTACATCACATAAGTAGCTTCTGTTGAACGCCAATAAAATAATAATAATATGCATATGTACTGTACATATGTACTGTAAGCTTGTCAGCACTATCAGGAAGTGTGATAGCAGATTAGACAATGCTGTAGAAGGTTCTTAAACTGTTATATGCCAAGACCCACCTAAAGAGAACAAATCTATTTAGAGACCAACCAAACGCCAAGTACCGGTAACGTCATTTTCAAAAACCTATCCACTTTAGCTAATGCTGTACCTTTGTGCGGGCCGAATATTTCTGAGCAGAGCGCTCCAGAATATATGGTGTGCACGCGGCTAAATAGGATGTCATCCAATCAGGAACAAGTAGGCTATTTTGTCGCAGACTTACTCACGACCAATGAGTGGAACAACACGATAGTAAAGCGCGGACGCCTTTCATTGATGTTCTTCATTCATTCAATGGCCGCTTGCAATTTTCACGACCCGCTCACTCCCACTCAGTGACCTACAGTTTGTGGGGTATGTAGATTGTAGATATTGTAGAAGTTATGCTCATAGCATTCTCACTCACAGTTGTGTTTATTATACATAATTCCAGCTCTCATTCATGTGACTCTAGTGCAATGCTTTGTTCCCCAATATCAGTGCTTGATTTGACTTATTTCTGTTCATTTTAAGCGGTAATAGTAGCCTACTTATTTAACGTTTCTCAACATACAGTATTCTTCAATTTAACATCTGGTTTTGGTCATTGGGTTACGTAGTTGGCCGTCGTGCGTGTCAATCAAGATACCTCTCCTTGTCAAGTAGGCGGGTCTTAACGTTGCGCTAGTAAAGGCTGGCTCTGTGGCTCCATCTTCACTGCTGTGCTCTGCTGTGTTGTAGATAGAGGTGGTGAGGTTCCGCAGTGCGATGTACGTGCTGAGGGACTACTACCTGGGCATGTCTGGCCAGGTGCTGCCTGAGCTGCCCCCAGACTTCAACAGTCTCCCCATGCTAGACACTGCAGGCCCGGAGGACACGACTCAGGAGACACAAGAGAGGCGAGAGACTATCGCTACACTCATATAATAATAATAATAATAATAATAATACATTTTATTTGGGACGCCTTTCTAAACACTCAAGGACATCTTGCATTGCAAATACAAAGATATAAAACAGTCGGCTGAATTATACATACTAGTAATGAGCATTTGATCTAAGAAATATATACAAAATATAAAAAAAAAAAATGAAAGAGTCAGGTGGCTGAAATATGCATACTATAGTAATAAGCATTTGATATGTAAATGAAAATATGTTAACACAGCGAGTTTGAATATTTCTTCGGTCAACTTTATAGTGTTTTTATTTATAAAATATTATATCATTATGTTGTATTTTATATACATTTACAACTATGGGGTACAATTACAGGTTGATTCCATATTGTAAGGTACGTATGTAAAATAAAAATAAGTGTCTAATCTGTGTAATTATCTCCTCTACAGTCCTGAAGAAGTGAAGGAGATAGATGTGAAGCCTGGGAGGATGTAAGCATTATTGTAATAAACAATGGCTAGCACACATTGTGTTCCCTTCAAATCTACCAGTGCCAGTCCCAGTCTGTAGAGTCTGTTGTGCATCTGACAGTGTGTTCTCTCCACAGACCTCCTCTCACCACCCAACAAACAGACCCCATGGGCGCAGAGCCCAGTTCCAAGAAGGTAATTCACAGTCATTCATGAAGTCTCTAATTTAATTCTATTTCTCAATTACATTTTTAGTTCATTCATTTAGTTCACATCAGTTAATGTTATTGGCATGCTATGGTCTTTCTTGAGGAGATATCAGTGAAGGGTAAGACCACCTAACAGACAGGTTGTCTGTTGACACAGGATGAACTTGTCATCCAGCCACCAGAGGAACAGCGTATCTGTGACATCCACCAGGAGGCGCTTAGAGTCATCGCCACCCTGGTAACACCGCACGGGACAGAGCACGTGTTCACGGCCACGTGTGTGCATTTGGGTCTCGTGGGTCTGAGCTGTGTCACTCCCGTCTGCGTAGATCCCACCGGAGGCCAAGAGGAAGGAGGCGGAGGCAGAGGCGGAGGTGAAGGTGGAGGAAGAGGTGGAGGTGAAGGTGGAGGAAGAGGTTCGTGAGGAGCGCCCGGAAGCAGAAGGTAGGCAGAGCAAGAAGCCCAAGGCGGCAAAGTCACCCAAGTCGCCCAAGTCCACCAACAAGTCGTCAAACGAGACGCCAAATGAGCCGACGTACTCGGCGAAGTCAGAGGAAACCAGTGGTATGTCCTTTGGGGGCTGGGTTGTGTGTTGTGCTATACCAAAGTCCTTCTAGGAGGGTCTCGCCACTCGCAGCCATCTTTGAAACGCCCCGGGCAGTTATTTAGGAAGACAGTACAGGCAGGCAGGCTTACGTCAATGCAACCACACGGTTGGTTAAATAGGTTAATGCTTAGCCGTTATAAAGCAGACGATTGGCTCTTTTGGATTATGTTATTGCTTGGATATGTTCCTCCAACTGCCACATTTGCGTTTCAAAATGCACCACGTGTCTAATCTATATACTTAATAGTGTCTTAGTGACCTTTCGTGATCTTGGGTCGTTCCTAACCCTCCACTGTGAAAAAACTGAAACTCCCTCCCTCCTTGTTCCACAGCTCCTGCCTCCACTCCCCCTGAACCAAGCCCAATCAAGAGCCATGCACAACTAGTTGCAGCCATGCTACAAATGGAGTATGAAACGGCAGTGGCCCATGAGGGTAACACACACACACGCACACACACACGCACAAATACAGACACAAAAACACTAGAAACTCACGTGTGCGTGTGCCTGTGCTTGTGTGCGTGTGTGTACGTGTGTGCACGTGTGTGCGTGTGTGCACGTGTGTGTACGTGTGTGTGTGTGCCTGCAGAGTGTTCTGCATTGGCCTGTGTGGGCCTGCTGAAGGTCCATGCGCTGGACGCCGTGCGCTCCCTGCAGCACAGAGCACAGCAGAGCTACAGCAGCATGGAGGACCAGCTAGCAGCACGCTACCTGGCAGACATGACCAGGTGGGACGGGGGGTGTCCACACACACACGTTATTTATGAGAACGGATCTAGAATAACCATTTACTAGAGAGTCACATAGCCAAGTGATTCTGAAATTAAATGTTATCCATATACAGTAGAGGTCAATGTATTTGTGAGATGTAGGCTAAGCCTACACCTTTTTTTTAAGAGAATATAGCTTTGTATATAGCTGTGATTTAATTGAATTATTTATATATGATTTCATTATTTCTATTAATTGACTGGAGCATGTTTTGCTGAAAAAGATAAATACAGACTTAACTAAACAATGATGTATGGTTCTATCATAAAATGTTTATGGTGTATGGTGGTGTAGGGACCATAACCATTAAAATTGTTAAAAACCTAATAATATTTCTCATAACATATCATTGGCTCACTATGTACGCAGTATTGACCAGCTAACAGAAGTGACACGTCATCACATTGAGTCCAGCGCTCAGCTGAAGTATGAGCTGGTGTTGGTATGTACCTGTTATACCACTTAGCCATGTCACAAAGGAGTGTCCACCCAAAAGGCTCTACATTAATAATACATTCATCATTTACTGACACGTATACCAAACCTGTTGTTTGTTCTAAATGTCCCGACCCTTCCGTCTGTTTCCATCTAAGGAAGGGTCTGACTTTTATCTGAACGGGGACCTGCGCGTGGTGGCTAGCCCTCCTCCATCTGTCCACCCACCCAAGGAGGACCCCACAGGCTCCACCTTGACCGTGGATCAGCTGGAGTCCCTGTACACACAGCTGTACCATATGGCTCCCGCAGGTGCACACTAAGCAGGAACCTGCGGTGCAGAGAAATGAATACACAAGAAAGCACCAAACACTGCAGTTCATCGAATGGCCACTTGAGGCTGGCTGCAAAAGGGAGTCAATCCCCATAGACAGCATTGTTAAAATGTTTACAGCAAAAACAAACATGTTTACAGCCTGGTTAAAAAGCCTGGTTTGTCTCTATAGATAGTCTGCCCTTTCATGCCAACTGTACAGTTACAAATACGATAGGTAGATTAGCCATCCATTTTCCCATTATAATAATAATAAATAGGGAGCATGTGGGGGGGGGGGGCTACAGGCTGAGTGAGGTGCTGCAATGATGGTGACGGCCAGAGCCAGCAGGGTTCAAATATGTTCTTGAGAAAAGCTATGCGTGACGTCACGGAGGGTTTGTCCATTTATACATACAGACTATGGCACACACACAGCCTATTGGTCAAGACATTAGTGGCTGTCCGGGCTGTACCGCTTGTTACTGATAATCATCTCCATAACCCTGCTAGGCCTGATGCCCAAAGAGGAGTTCTCATGTGCGCTTCAGGACTTCATCTCTCTCCAGTCCCTGACTGAGCCCTGGATCATCGTGGCACAAGCACAGGTTGGGCGTTCGTCACAGACTGCCACGAGGCCCACGTTTTAGTTACACAAAGATAAAGTATGTTTTCTCCTTGTCCTTTATTTATTCTCCTTTCATCTCCTTCCCACTCCTCTCTTCTCCTTTGTCCTCTGCCCTGCCACCTCCTCCTTTCCTCTCCTGTCCCCTCTCCTCCTCTCCCTAGCTGACGCAGGTGGTCTCTCTACTTACTCAGAAATCTGAGCTGGTGGACTGGCGTCAGTTTCTGCTCAGTGCTGCCCTCCCCTGGCCGATGCCCTCTCTGAACCAGCTGCTTGCTGTGCTGCAAAGCTTCCAGGCAGCTGATGGTAACAACACGGGTTATGTCACCTGGGAACAGTACCTACAGGTTTGTCCCTGGCACACATACCACACCACCACACACTAAGATCAATAGCTGTAATTGTGTCTATGGTCTGGACAGACATGCAGACTCTGCGCTAGGCCCAGGATGAGTTAAACAGGTCTCCCTGTCGTTCTTCATCACAGACAGACTTGTGGTTCCCCATAGAAGACCAGCCTGTTGCTGAAGACCCCAGCGAGCCGCTACCTTATAACCGCCTAGCCAGCCTACGGAAGGTAACCACATAGCAACAGTTCTTTCTATTGATATTTCATCTTCAAATGTTTATTCCATATTCTGCTTGTTTGTAGCTCTTCTTCCAGGTGTTTGCCGACCACTCGTCCTCTCCCACTCATCTGGACTACGTGTGCATGTTGCGCTATCTGGCGGCCCACCCTGATCCCTGCCAGGGCTTCACCAGAGCCCTGAGCGTGGTGCTGGGCCAGCGCCTGGAGCCCCCGAACAGCAGCAGGCTGCTGGAGGTGGCTGGACACACACACTAACATCTGCAGCGTACACCATAGCAGCATCACTGTGTGCTTACGGTGCTGCTTGTGTGTGTGTGTGTGTGTGTGTGTGCGAGTCAGTCTGTGTCAAACCTAGAGGACGCTATGGGTTTTACAAGCACAGAAGGAGAGGAGGATAAGGAGAAAGAGGAGGAGGAGACTTTTGGGGAACTGGGAGTGTCGATCCCTGCTCTTCTTGCTGTCATCTGTCACACTGGCAGCAAGATGGCGGGAAGCAACCGCTTCCACCCAGGCTGCAAGAGCCACGAAGAGCACACAGAGGTAGTGGGCGGAGCCATAGCTCTCAGGTTTAGAGGACCACATACTCAAAATAATGACTTCATTCCATTTCATTATTTATAGAAAAAATGAATGCAGATTTATCTCACAGATCGCTCCTCCCCCTTAGTTACTTTTGCTAAGGCAAATTACATGCAAATTACCAACTTTTACAAGTCATTACAAGTCACACATAGGTGAATAAAAAAGACTAGGCAGGCGATAGACTGCTGCCTTCCGGTGCGAAATGCATACTGCATGTTGTTGTGCTAAAGGTGGGCAGTGCAGGAGGTGAGACGCACACAGAACTCCTTTTCCTGGATGAAGTACAGTGTCAGCGATTGTTGGTCACACAAGCAGATTTGTCAAGAGCGGTTTATGTTTTGTGATGGGAAAATTAGTAGGGGGCAATTTGCAGTTATCATTAGGAACATTGTACAAAACCGTCTGGTTAGACTATGGTTAGACACAGCAATTACCAAACTATCCACTATTTTAACCTGCTTCGCTAAGAAAACTACAATTGCAGCCCTGTGTAGTCAACCACACACATGTCCTTGATGTTGGTTGAGGCTGCACTGTGTTGAACTCTGGACGAAGGGAAGATGCGATTTTGCTTTGCCACAGGAAGCAGGTTTTATTCGCTCTGTCGCTCGCATAGAATGGAAGTGAACGGGAGGCGAATATTGGCTGATCTTACTGTTGCTGTGGCCAGAGAATTCACACAGCGTAGGTGAGAATGTGTCTGAAAAACTATTGTTGTCAGAGGTCACTGTCAAAACTATACCAAGTGGATACACTACTTTTGGAGATTGAAGGACCTGATTTTCGTCTAAGGTCAAGATGTCAGTGCAGTATTGAACTGTCATTGCCTTGACGCCTGGTCACAAAAAATGGAGGAAAAGGCTAATCATTATTTATGTGGATAATTCAATGAATTAATCACAAAGCTTGTAGTTAATTAGATTAATATTTTGTATCGCTTGACGGCCCTAAATAAAACACCTTGTACTCTATTCCTTTTGTAGGGAACCTTCCATTTAACATGTTTTTGTTTTGAATTCCCAGTCAACTCTGTTGTATCTGGAAAAACATCAGCAGAAAATAAATTACTTCCACATGTTTCACATGTGTCGCAGTTACCTGTAAAGGGAGTACAGCATCACACAGGACAATGCTGAATTGAATAAACAAATATAGGATTGGTTTCCCGTAACCTTATTCATGTGAAGCACGTTGAATTGTCCTGTGTACGAAATATGCTAAATAAAGCAAGGCTTATATTATTTGTCTTGTGCTCTGCACAGCTTTCCTAGCAGGATAGAGTGATGTCACATCTGATTTAATCTAATTCCGTATTTATTATCATGTATCTTGGCTCTTAGGACCTGGTGGGTATATTCAAGAAGCTGGGCTACATGCCCGAGGGCCGTGTTCCTTTCTCAATCCTCTGCCAGGATCCCTCAGTCAAGCAGCTGATGGAGAGTGCCACAAACCACCAGCTCATAGTAAGTTCTTAGAGCTTTCTATAGAGCTGATCTGGCTCTGCCCAACATGCCTTATTGTAGGGATGTTGTAGTACAGTACAGTGTACAGGATATGACAGAAAGACATGTTCTAATAGTCTCAATGCACAAGTTTTAATTGGGTTAATGTCTCCCTCCTGTATGACATTTTGCCATCTCTGTTATTTCTCTTCCATATCTTTGTTTGTCTGCCAGGACATGTATGTGCCACAAGCTCCTCCACCTGACAGCGAGATCCCAGAATCCACAGTTTCTTAAATGTTAAGTTACAGAAGCAAGCCTGCTGTTTTCCTCCTTCAGTACAGGACGTTGAAACCAACACAGCTATTTTTAGAACACGCCCTATACTGTTATTAATCTGCACAGAAAATAAATTAATACATGAATTTCAGTTTGACAGATATTTCACAAAGTTTTAACATATTCATTTGTTTCAACTGTTTTAACATATTTTAAAAACATATTCTATTTTTAAATGTGCAGGCATATATCAATGTTATTGTTACCTCTGTTTCCAAAACTATGATTGAGGAATATTGAAATTACAATAAAATGATGGAAATGACAGTCAATATGATTGATGACCGCAATGACCTCTCCAGTCTCCAACCTTTCACATATTTATACTAAATGTCATATAGTTTTGATTAAAACTGCTGTATGTATAGGATTTCAGAGTTGCAATGAGAGCTATCTAAAGAAAATGTATAAGGAAATAGAGTAATATTTTGTAAACAACCCAAAAACCCACCCCCTCCTCCCTTACTTCCTCTCTTTGGAGCCCATTTGTCTGCACTTGCAAAGCCCATATACAAACCTATTGCAGCTCTGTGTGCACGTGTCTATGTGAATGACAGTCATTTTGCCGGACCAATCAGGGAAAAGATAATGCGATAGAAACAGATATTTAATCTACCCAAAGTTACTATTTGGGAAAAAATGTATTATTGAACTTAAACTATATGTTCCAGTTCATCATTGCAGATGGCCTCCCTTCCTATTTCTTTATAGAAGCGGGAGTTAGGTCACTCATTTATCAGAAAACTGCACTCTGTAATTTCACCTCCATTGTTGTCATAATTAACACCCCTCCCCCACCCAGGTTGATGTTGACGATCAAAAATGGGATGTGTTAAATTAAAAACATGACTTCCGGTATAAACCACGCCTAATTTTGGTCTTCTACATCGGAACACAGATACAGATATTTTTGTGGTTGAACAGATACAGATAATGACATCTCTGTACACCTCTACTGTGTGTGTGTGTGTGTGTGTGTTTCTGGCCATGTTCCAATGACATCATATGGCCTATTCCAAGACAATTACACATTCCATATGAGGGCGTGGCCAGTTCCATTTTGACAACATTCTGAACATTCAGTAGAGCAACAGTAATTAGTGACACAGTAAGAACTGTCTATTTAACCAATACTATGGCAACTCAAGTAAGTACTGGTGTTTTCCTCAAGCAGAAGATAAAGAAGATCTCTCACCTGGTAACTCACCTCAAGGCAGAGACCAAATTTCTGAAGAACACATATCTGGCCCACCCAACTGCCACAGACCAACAAACCATAGAAACTCTGGATGAGCCTGCTCAGGCTGTAGTCCAGGCCTTCCTGAAAAAAATTAATTCCCTTGAGAAGGAGCTTCAAGAGCTCAAAACGTCCAACCAGGCCTGTCAAAACCATGGGGTGAAACTTAAGCAGGAGCTAACAGTGCTACAGATATCTAGCCAGGTCTGCCGAGACCAGAGGGATAAACTGCTAATTGCGTTAAATTGCCAGACCAACAGCCAGATTCTGCAGGCAGAGAAAAATGTCCTCTCTAAGACTAATAACAAGCTTCAGAAGCAAGTTAATGAACTGTCTTTGCAGTTGGACACCTTGCGGTATGAGCACAAGACTGCCAGTCAGACATGGAAGACTGAGAAGGACACCTTGCAGAATGAGCACAAGACTGCCAGCCAGGCATGGCAAACAGAAGAGGATGGTCTGAAGAAGGAGCTCAGACAGCTCACGACTGCCAAGCACACCTTGCAGACAGACAAGTATGCCATGCAGAATGAGCTCAAACAGCTCAAGATGGCCAAGAACACATGGCAAATAGACAAATATGCCCTGGAGAATGAGCTCAAACAGCTCAAGACTGCCAAGGGCGCCTGGCAAATAGACAAGTGTGAGCTGCAGAATAAGCTCAGACAGCTCAAGACAGTCAAGAATGAGTTGCAAAATGACTGCCATGCCCTACAGACTGAGCTCCAACAGCTCAAGAGTGACAAAAAAGCCTTGCAAGCAGACAAGGATTCCCTGCAGGCAGCTGTACAACAGTCCAAAGTCGCTACCCTGGCCAGGCAAGAAAGCAAAACAGTTTCTGTGCATGACGATGGACTTAAGAACCAGCTTCACGTAACAAGCTTTCTATGCCAGGAGAACATGAAACAAGCTTCCCAGTTCATGAACCAGTCCAGTGTAAAGATATCTTATCAAAGAGATTTTCTGCTGGCCCTCCAGTTCAAGTCTGCATGTGTTAAAAAGCCCAAGGATCTCCAACCTATTGATAATGTTGTGCTGGATTACATGGAGTTCCCATTTAGGGGGATGTCACAGTCAGGAGGCAACGGCCCATCGGCGGTCTTCCTACAGTGGAATCCTACATCATGGAAAGTCATCACAGGCCTCTCCATGAATGATGATGTCAAACTAAATAAAGCAGAGAATGCTTGGAGACCTCGCATGAAGAGGGTTGGCCCTGGAGAACTCAGTCACACTGAGGAGATGTTCAAGAAAGTACAGAGCATCCTTAATAAATTAACACCTCAGATGTTTGACAGACTGATGAAACAAGTGACAGAGCTGGCCATTGACACAGAGCAGATTCTGAAAGGAGTCACTGACCTAATTTTTGAGAAGGCCATCCATGAGCCTAACTTCTCTTTCCAATATGGACTGATGTGTCAAAGACTTGCCACTCTTGAGGTGCTCAGGACGAACAAACACTCCACAGTAAGCTTCAGAAAACTGCTGTTAGACCGCTGCCAGAAGGAGTTTCAGAGGGAGCAGGAATATGATGTGGTGTTAGAGAAGAAGCAAAGGAAGGTGGAATGTGCTTCTTCAGCTATGATGGGGAAACCTCCCTTAGAAGAGCTTGAGACCGCTAAGGACAAGGCCCGTCTGCGTTCTATTGGATTAATGACGTTTGTTGGTGAGCTCTACAAGCTGAAGATGCTAACTTGGCCCATCATGCACCACTGTTTGGACACACTGCTCAAGAAGCGTACAGAGCAATCCCTGGAGTGTCTCTGCAAGCTGCTCAGCACTGTGGGAAAGGACCTGGACTTTGGGACATCAAGAAATCACATGAACCAATGTTTCTCTCAACTTACCGAAATCCTCAGGGAGTGTAAGATGTCCTTGCGTCTAAAGTTCATGATCCAGGATCTAAAATATCTGAGACATAGAGGGTGGGTGCTCAGGAGACCAGAACAAACACCCAAAACCCTCCACCAGATACACCAGGAAGCTAACATGAAGATGCAGGGAAATGAGATGAAGGTATTTATGAGAAAACAAGGATTTCAGAGAAAGCAGAACTAGACCACTGTGCATCTGAGAAGATCCATGTACAAACAGGTCAGCCGTGCGATGACATCTCAAGGCAGTTGATATGCAGATAAATCAACTGCAGACTGCAGTGCAGTGGATGAGATAAGAGCTGGTCTAAAGAATACTAGAAGAAACGTGCACACGTGACAGGGACAGCACCACTTGTCTTCAGTACCGTATTTGTGTATTAATGTAAGGGCATTTAAAAAAATCTGTTTAAGTCTATAATATTGTGAATGCAATAAAAAATATTATTTAATGCAGGAGTGAAGCATTATATGTTGGGTGGACTGCTTATATATTTAAGCAGGAGGCTATAGTCCTTACAATTTTACATAAAAAAAAAAAGTGTGGTCAGAAAATTAAGAAAGTGAGTATCTAGCCTACTGAGCTCCTTAGGGGTCATAGGGGTCTCTGTACCTTAGGAATTTGATTGATATAATGTGAATAAGCTAATATTGTTGTGTCCACTAGGTGGAAGCACATAGCAGCTGCGAGCTATCACTGTCCCTAACTGTGCCATGTGTTACTCCCAAATAGTTATCACCGAAATCTCATCTGAATTAATCTGGAATAATTGTCACTACCCACAATAAAAAAAATACTTCTCACTTCTCCCCTGCCTACCTTTGATGTCTAATCACATATAGGCCTATACACAATAACAATACAGATCCATATGTTAAGAATTATAACATACATTAAAGTTAAAGGCAGGCACCATATATATATATATATGTGTGTGTGTGTGCGTGCGTGTGTGTACGTGTTGTGTGTGTGTGTGTGTGTGCGTGTGTGTGTGTGTGTGCGTGTGGGTGTGTGTGTGAGTGTCAGGACCAAAATATGTATAATAATTCTAGATGATATGCAGGCTACTGAAATCTAGGGTAAGTCGTCAGGAGGAGAAACAATATGCCTCTGCTAGTGTTCTACTCTCTGCAGTGTGGTTAAAAGAGGTTTACTACAGTACTATGCTGCTACTAGTGGTTGGAACATGGAATTACAGTAGGATGGCCAGACTTGTTAGGAAGAAACCACCGACCAGATTGTGCTACCGTGTAAACCTGAACAAAAGAGTGACGTTATTATAAGTTGTATATTTTAGTGACGTTGCCAGTTTAAATGACCAATATTGTCTCCACGGCACAGCTTTAAATCAAAATAATTTGTCTGATTGATTGATTATTTCTCATGTTGTTCTGGTGTTTGACACGCATCATTCACTAAGTTATACAGTAGTATGCAGTTTTATGTAGTGCTATAATCTGAAACTTAAAGGTGGACTCCTCAAGATGTTGTGTTAATATTTGAACTGTTCTCTGTAGGGGTTGGAGTGGAGAGCGGTGTCAGTCACTCAGCACTTACTGTACTTGCAGTCAGGTCATGTACTCTCAGTGTAATGCAGTTGCAGTTGTTTAAATTGTTCTCCCATTTCTGACCAATGGCCTGAAGACTTTAACTATGCCCACCATGAGACCTGAGCAATGTCCTCACCTCAACCACATATACTTTGACCTCAGACTGCTGCGCCAGGTGTTTGGCTTAACCCTGTGGTTACTGGATGCTTACTGTAACCCTACAGGTCCCACATCCGTAGGCACAGACAGGTTAAGAAACCATAAAATGTTCTCCTGCCTGCCTGCCTATAAGAAAGAAATGCACAAATGGCTTTGCCATATACTGTAGGCGACTCTACAGTTTCTGATGGCAATTGCCTATACCAACAACAACAGCAAAACTGTTTTATTTATTTATGACATAGCGCGCATCTACCCCGAGAAGTTAACAAGCAATAATTAAACCACTATGGGTCTACGTAATGCATCAACACTGCGCAGGGTAGACTATAAGAACTTCAGTTGTGCATTTATATGAGTCGAGGTGACTATAAAACCGTTTCACGCACACTGAGGCTCGTCTTGAAATGCGCGCAGTCAGTGGGAGGCAGAGAACAAACGCACTGCCATCGTGGTTTTGCTCAAGCAATCAATAGCGACACGCAGAACTATTGGATAAAGCTGAAGCAAGATTGTTTGCGTACTCAACGACTACTGCATTATCTATTCTATTCATGTTGATATGTTACTCTATTTAAATTTAGCCTCGACTTAGTGACAGTAATTTTTGGTCAATTTTATAAAGTGAATGATTGCGAACTAAGTGGATGGGATGCGCGTCCTTTTAGAAACAAATCGCTCTTTTCTTTGACTGACTATTTTCTTCGAGCTGGAAGCTCCACCGGCAGTTTTCCAGCTGGTATAATCTAACCTTTCAGGCAGTAGCACACTTTTGACGCCACTGAAATGGGAACGTGTCAGAGTGAATGCGCGTCCGCGCTTTACAGAAAAAGTTTATGTTGGACTGTGCTGGTGTTGTGGTTGACCGCCTGTGCTCAGGGGACCTGGAGAACAGGACTGTACAAAACCTACTCCACTGGGACGCAACTGAACAGAGAGACAGCTTCGGTATATCACAAGCGGTAAGAGGGTCTGTCTATAAATGAAAACACTTCAGATACTGTATTGCAAGGTTAAGGCTACATATAAGCTATAGTATAGTCGATATATACATATATAATTATAAATAAAAGGTCCTGTATTTCTTTGTTGTAGAGTGGACCTATAGTTCCTTAAACGCTATTATCTTGCCTGGCTATATGTGGACATACTATAGCTTGCACTTTTGCTGTCCTTATTTATGGACTTATTCAGAGCTACTCCCATCCCTATCCATTAGTCGCCCTTGTATTCCTGACAGTTGGTTTCCTTTTTCCTGTTCAGGCAAACAGCCTGAGTTCTGTTCACTCCAATCACATTGTTGTCCATACTTACCTACTGTCTGTCTCTCTGTGTGGCCCTGGATCTCCTGAGCTCCACAATCCTCTGCTCTTAATTCTCCATCCGCACAGTGCCCAGACTATCATTAAGATCTGCTGCATCTCAGCTGCCAGGGTGTTCTCTCCAATATTGTAGCAGGTTTGAACTCAAACTCAATACATAATGACTTGCCACCATGCTTCCAAGTCATTTACCAACCCAGTTCTGACTGTGTTGTTTACATGAGTAATAAAGGGTTGTGTTTTAAACTGAGTAGGGTCGGATAATGTCAGGTGTCATTTAAATGAGGGAGTGATTGTTTCTGTAAACTGTTTCACAAATGTGAAGCATATGTTGATCTGAAAAGAATCTAAGACGTAACAAAACAAAACAGAAATGAACACCATAAAATAATTTTCATCCTGGGCACATAAAACGTTCCACCAATACTGGGATGTCATTCTCCATCTCGTAAATATTTATGTCAATCTAAGTGTATGTTTGCATGTGTCTATGTGTTTAGTGGGTTGGGGGTTTTACATTCTTCTCTTTAGTAAAGCATAAAAATAAAAACTGCTGGGTGTGTCCAGGTGGTCTCAAGGGTCCCAGCCTCGCTCCGCTGACTTAACCCCCCGCCCCTCTCGGCCTCCCCCACAGTCACTCGGCGACATGTTTACTAAACACATGCATCTGGAGTTCACTCCGCATCTGGGCTTGTTATAGGAAGCGGGGATGAGTTTACATGTCTGTCAGGTTGCTGCCGTTTGAAAGCCGCGGTGGGCGACACACAGACGGATGGAAAGATCAACGGGCAGAGAGCCGCTGTTGTGTGAGTCAGAGGGGTGGGTTCATGGTGGGGCACGGTCCACCTGCTGTCTGGCCTGATCTATCACGGCAGGCATGTTTATGGCGTGTCAACAAAGCCAAACAGTGGCACTATAGGGTTTTATAGTGTGGCAGACGTGTGGGCTTAGCATGAAGCGCTCCGGCATTCCTGTGTCACACCACGGTAACGACGTGAAACCATGTAACCAGTCATTGAGCAAAGTCAAGGAGATTTAGTTGGTAAAAGGGGCAATAAATGTTAATTTTAGAGGGCTGGGGAAGGCTTTGCCACAGAAGAACAATGAACAGGAATGTCTAAGACCAGATATGCCTTTTGTTTGGATAACCAAACACAAAAAGGGGATTAACAGCAAGTTCTTAACTGGTGTTATTCCTTGTGTATTTAGTCCTCTTGTCTTTCTTGATGATTATATGAGCTCTATGTTTATGCAGTGATGTGTTAAAAGGTTGGCCTCTTCTGATCTCACGTCTAGCCTGCTGCGCCTATCATCACCTAATCCTTAACCTGACCATATGCACAGCCCTTCAGCCATGGGAAGGGAGAGGACAGGGATTCCCAAGGTTAAATCACATACCTTAAAGCAGAATGCCGCCTGATCTTATATCTACGAGTATATACAGTATGCGCTCCCATTAATATGTGATCATATGTATGTAGAGCTGCACAGGTAGATGAATATATTTTCAGAGTGGCAGTTACCATCTTAATTTGTCAAATTAGAAAAACGTTGCCTAATAATGACTGTTGAATTATTAGACTGAAGAAGAGTGAGCCTGGCTTATATCGCTGTCATCTCATTACAAATATAATTATCATTATATCTGCAAAGGAAGACACACTGTAGCCTAATCAAGCAATTCTTATATAGGGTCCATAAACTTCTTTGCTCCTGCAACTTTTGACAGTAGGTGCCGTCAATTTTAAGTAAATTTTGGATTTATACTGTAGATCACAGGTGCACAAGGTACAGATGGGCGTCTTAGAACCTGCTTAAGTGTATCATGCTGTTGGAAACTATATTAAGTTCAAGTATAAACCTAATGAGAGGTTTATAAATGAGTCATCTCTCTCTCTTTATTAACGTGACTGTTACCGTCTTTGTCTTACCCACCCTCGCTGCCGCTTCACTGTTTTATCTCATAATGTCATCCATGAGGATCTCGTTTGTCTCCTTCCGCCTTCCTGGTTCCCACGGGAAGCCCCCTTTGTGTGACTCCTACGATGAAGTGACCTCCTTCTCCTACCCTCTCCTCTCTGGAGGGGTGCCACATCTGTCTATTGTCCTTTGTTTGCAACTGATTTTCCCACAGCTTGAAATCTGGAGGAAATTCCTTCATAATTCTATCCTACTGCAATTCAGACCTGCTTGTTGAAACGTCCGCCTCTACTCTCCTTCTTCATTGCCTTCAGACTATTCCTAACCGCGGAGTTAGGAATGGGCGGCTAGCTCTAAAGCAGAGCTGGATATGCCAGCTATGTCCCACAGGCGAGGGATGTTAGAGGGACTCCTAGTACAGGAACAGGAAGCACAGCAAGACATGCACCTGGATGTTATTCACCAGCGCCGTGCCTAACGGTTTGCCTTCCTTACCCCCAGATCTGCTATCGAGGGCCTGGCTACGAGCTGTGGCCTCCATACCAGCTTTCCCTTCACATGGTAATGACAGATGCAGAGCGTATAAAGTGCGCGACTCCCCCGTCCACATTGAACCGCGGGCGCTGCAGTTGCTCCTTAACGGAGCTCATTTGGGGCTCAGAACTAATTTGTGTGTGTCCCCCCTCCCACTTCCCCACACCAACTGTTTTACTGTCTTGGCATCGGTAGTGGTGCAGAACATATGGACTACAGCTATGGCTTCTCCATCCCGCAAGAATTGAGACATGTCCTTCAGTAAAACATTGGCTCTGATGTGTGTAACTGCTGTAGATGTCTGATGAGCTTCTTAGTTCAGGCCCAGCATTCAGCGTCTGCATTGTTTATACTGAGACTTGATACTCACTGGAGGGGACGCCATTGGCAGTGAAACGCCTGCAGCGAGGGTGCCGGCTGTAAAGCATTTTTAGGGAAAGAATGGAGCAGTAAGCGTTTGTGCCCCAATGTCTCCTGGCACTCGTAATGCTCTATGTTGTCCCTAAGTAGCTCTCTAGCTAACCACAGTAGTCAACCCAGTTTTTCTTTGTCCGGAGAAATAGAAGACTAATAGAAGACTCAAACTGCCCCGTCCTTAAATTAGGGACGCTAGCTAGCGAACGGCTGACGCCACACACTGTGAAACCAATAGCGTCAAGCTATCGCTTGCTACATGGTGAAAAAGGTGACAAGTGTGTCCTGAGCTGTATGTTATTGTGTGTCTTGCTATATCAATATCAACTGTTACTTGGCTGAAGTGGTGTTTATCTCCTGTCACCTCAGAGGCTTCATGTCTTGGTTTGTGTTCCTTTCTAATGAAATAAGTGCAATGCAAAGACTAGGGGAGCGTGAGGGGAGGGGTTTGGGGGGGTCGGGTCATAAACTTCACCCCCACTTCCTCTCCTAACCACCTAGTGACTGTTCCCAGGTGGGTCCGTGGCCTGCCCCTGCCTCAGCCTGGGAATCTGATGTTTATCTGTTGGTTTTGTAGGATAAGTGGTGGGGACCATGGAGCGAACCCCCCCCCGTCAGCCCTACCTGACCACAGGCCCTCTGAGGCTGCTTGAGTGTTCCTGTCATAGAGCTTTTTGTAAAGCGGGGAAATGCGTGGTGTATTAATGTTTTAATGTACGGTTCTATCTGTGTGAAGGGAACATATAGTAGAAATACAGTGGTGGGTTTAATACATTATTCACAAGATGTGAATGATGTGTGTAGTATTAGACCCACCACTGTTTTATTATTGATGTATTTTCACATTACTATTGTGACAGTAATGTGAAAATATGATATTATTAAATATTATATATCATTGTTAAGTTTGCATAGATAATGATACCGTCAATACTGTCAATCATATGTTATGTTATAACATATCATGTTCGAAGCGAGAGTATATATACGATGCCAGTGTTGGCTGGCTCTTCATATGTTATATCAAAGTGAAATGCCGTGCATGTGAAGTCCTATAAAAGACCTCAGGTATTCCCAAAGGGAAGCTGGCAGTTGGCCGGTTGAAGTCTGTGTGCGGGCACCACAGCATGTTGCCACTGTTGGATGCATTGCATCCTCTCCCTTTGGCACTTTCCTCTAGTGTAAACTGTAAACTATCTCTCTCACACAAACATATGGTCCCACATATTGACAAACAGCCTTTGGTAGATGCACCCTCCCACTGTTTCAAACAAACCTGGCAGCAGAACACACAAAGTGTAGCTATGTGTTGTTTGCATCACACAGACTCCTTTGTGGTTCCTGTGTAGACCTACCATAGCTATGTTTATGCATGTTAATGGTTCCATAAATACATGGTTATACAGTTCATAGTTAAAAAAAAGGCCATATGTTGGTTTAGTTCTTTTCCATACAATAGCTCCTTCCCTCCTACTTGATTCTAGGGCAGGATTTAAGGTAAAGTCAGTCGTTCTCGAGCTCACTTTCTAACTTTGCACCTAAATCCCTACAAAACACCTCTCCCTTAAATGCCATAAGGTGCTTCCTCAAAAGCTCTGCCCCACACATTCTAAACACATTGCGAAGTGCAGGGCATTGTTGTTGTGAGCGGTGTTTGCCTCTGTGTTCCTACTCACAGAGACAGCACTGTGTAGAAGTACCAGATCGTTTTTTCAGCCCCCACCACAGTGCATGGTAAGCTAGCGAACTGCGAAGACGAAGAGGCATTTGGTATATTTGACGTGAAGTGTATTAGCTTACATTCACTTACATTCACTTACTATGCTTTCAAGGTAAAATAAAATAATAGAATAAACAAATATATCAGTGTATCTAATGTATGTATGCATGTATTTATGTAATATAAAGTAGCAGGTTATGTTACCAAGCATTCTGTGACATTGATAAGTGAGGTGTTTTTGTTTTAATATCAACAAGCCTTCCCCAGCATTGCTGACCTCACCTTTACTGGTATGATAGAAACCACACGATTGCTCAGAGATGCTAAACGAGGCCTGTATCCAATTCTACCGGCTGTAGTAGGCAGCTCAGAGGCCTCAGATGCAATAAAACAGGCTTCTGACGCGGCTATAGAAAAAACGATCCGGTGTTCTTTAAAAGGCCCAGTGAAAGACACTTTTAGGTTTAAGAGAGGGAAACTTGTCCAGCCTTGACATACATAAAGTCTGGGACACAGCACTGGCTAACTGCGCCAGTACCCGCCTACTTATAAAGCGAGGCATTTTGATTGACATGCACAACGACCAACCATGTAACTCAATGACCAAGTCAGATGTTAAATTTATAATGAGGAATTACTTGATAAGCTTAATGACAGGACAATGACAGCCAAAGGAAAATTGAGTTACTTCCCGAAAATCTGAGAGTCCCGTATGGAGCTTACAGGGGGTCTATGTTTTAGACGTTCAGCACAGAGTTGCTTATGTGATGTAGTGCTAATGGACAGAGGAGACGGAGACCATATTGCTTGTGTCCTGACTCCTGACGTTCATATCTTCATGCTTGGACCTTCATGGTAAATGGATCTATAATTGCAGGATGGGTCCCTCACAAACCCTCCAGCTGCAGAGGGAATCCTGATAATGTCTTAGAGAATGTCTGTCTGGATCAGGGAGTGGACCCATGACCCAGTGATGCTCAATCTTGTAAAACTCTGATCTCAGTGTGTGGGCATCCTTGGGGAGAAAAGATAGGGAAAGTGTACCGGCAGGGGATAGAGCTGTAATGAAAATGCATCCCATAATGCCCTGCTGCAAGTCTCATGGCCGATTGAACCCGTGTAAACACCTCAAAGTTGTTTTGATAAGAACAAGAATGAGCAGAGAAATTGAATGTATTTCCCTGTGCAGAGAACAGCTTATTTGATGACTGTGTTTACCTTTATGACAGCTCTACAGTGTTACTGGGAGTAATTAAGAGCGATAATGTGGTGCTTTATAACAAAGAATATGAATTATGTCGCCAAATGAAGAATACTTTGCTGACAGCACACACAAGCTCAATCTGTGTTTAATTACACCCTTGTCATCCACTGGCCATTGTCTTCCTCCGATTAAAGTGCTTGAAAGAAAATAAATAAATTTAATTTAAGCGGTATTTTATAAGCCTACTTGATGAACGGGTCTGTAGGAAAAGATAAAGCTATTCTATTTAGAAACACTTTCATTCCTTTATTGTATTGTATTCACATCTCTCTCTCTCTCTCTCTCTCTCTCTCTCTCTCTCTCTCTCTCTCTCTCCCTCTCTCTCTCTCTGCCTTTGTCCTCAAGGAACTGGTGTTCGTATACAGTCACTAAGACAGTGACGTGCCGGGAACACAATGGGACATTTCTGCAGCGGGTCTACCAGACATGCCACTGGCCACAGGGATGTACAGGAGGCAGGTGGGTCTCAGACGTGGTTCCCTGCCTGTCCATCACAACAGATCTGCCCATCAAAGCACCACTAACCTCTGCAGTGTTTAGGTGCAGTTTATGGTGTTTGATGAACCTTTGTTAACGCCCCTCAGCTACAAGACCGTGGTCAGGCCCTCCTATAAGGTGGTGTACCGTACCATCACCTCCCTGGAATGGAAGTGCTGCCCAGGATTCAGCGGAGCCGCGTGTGAAGAAGGTAAAGACCGGAGACACAGTATCGCATGTTGGTGCTCCACATCCGCAATCCTTTGCCACAGTTTGCTGCTGATGCTTCAAGCACAACACAAATGTTTGGGCAGCTGTAGGGTGGGGTGGGGTTAGCCTTTAAATGAAGTGAAATTGAAACTCTCGAGACCATCCCGATCTCAGTTGAATTTCGCCGCGAGAATCATTGTGGAAAGCTTTACGAATCATTGCGAATGTGTCCGAATAGCATAGAAACCGAATTTACCAATCAATGTCGTATTGATAGCTATATGAGTGTGGTTTAGGTTTTCCGACAGCAAAAACGTACCTGCCCTTTACAAACAGTTTGAATGCACGGTTATGGACTTGTCAGGTTAGGGTGGGGTAGCCTGAGAACTCTGGGGGAGAGCAGAGAGGGGTGCAAGCCACAAATAACGCTGGTTTCAACTAGGTAAACTGCTGACACAAGTCCTTGTAAACAGCAGCATACACTGGCGTACAGTATGTATCTAGTCTATTGACTTCCTTTTTGTTTGTCCCTTTGTTCTGGTCCTGACTGGATGACGTTGAATTCATATTTAATTTAATTCTTTAAAATGTGTATATTTTATCTGTTTTATATACTTTTTATATCATCTGCTTTTCTATTGGGTTTATAATGTGCAGACTCAATTTTGTAAAATGTATTAGATTGGGTTAACCTAATTAATTTACTTAATTAAGCTAACCCTGCCCTGGGCTTCCCAGATTCTCCCAGTTCATTCATTCCTTTAGTCTTATGCACGCATGTAAGCTTTAGTGTGCAATGGAAGCTATTGTTTTGCATTGCATGCATTTCCATTTAGATAGCGCTACAATGTCTCCTTTTAAAGTGCCGTGCAAGCGCTGGGGTTTTGTCTGCCCCCCCCATTGCCTTCCTCCAATCCCTCCCTACATCCCCAGTGGTCTTGGGGAAGGGGTGGGGTGTGTGTTTATGCTGGGACCCCGCACTTGACTCGGTGTAGCCATAAATCATTAGGCTTTGTGACACCCAGTACAATACCTCCTTACCAAGTGTTCACTTTTCTGCAATGTAGAAGAGAAGGGGTATTTTTCTTCTCCTTGCACCCGGTCTCAAGGGAGACCAGAGTGTGGGCCTTACCGGAGGTGCGCTCAAGAAGACCACATTCAAACACTTTTCCATTTACATGCTGAAGTTTGCCGCCAACACAAACAGATAGCCTGAGCAGGTAGTTCTCGGCGAACACACATTGATGCTGGACGAAGGGTGAAATCTAATCATTTTAAAAGCGTTAAAAAGTTCAAAGCAAACATGTTTGCAAATCCAGAATGCACCTCAGGGTCTGCAAGATGCAGTGACACACCCTGGAATGGGAGCACACCATTGGTTCCCACAGTAACACATAAGGGACACGTAGCTACGTTCCGCTGGTTCTAGCACGACAGCCTGACAGCCTGGATACACAAAGCAGGGGATCACATAGTCAAAGAGGGAAGAATGATCCAATTAAGTTGGTGCTGGAGGAGATTCCCTTGGTTGTCATGGCAGTAGGGAGCTGCCAATGCTGGGATTAACCATTTATCTTGAGCACCGCTCTGCGGTGGCTGTGATCAGAGGCGGAGCTGAATGGAATTGACATGTCCCATTCACAGCAGCCTATCTCTATCGCACCGCGCACGGCACACCGCCCCCGGCGAGCAAAGAGAGCCCCTTGCCAGCACATAACCTGATACCCCTCTGGTGTCTGTCTCCGTACCTGCTTCAAGGACAAAATAGCAAGACTGGCTGGAGACAGGAGAGAGCTTAAAATTGTTGTCATGACGTTGCCAAGCAGAGACACGAGCATGAAAAGCCAAGCCCTGATATCGGTTGAATATAAGCTTGCTACAATGGGAGCTATACACACCACTTGTTCTGAACCAGCATGCCCAGGTACTGTAAACAGAGCGGCTCTCTTTATTCTCTGTAGCTTCATACCTTCTTGTTCATATCTGCCCCTATCATATGCTCATGTGTCTTTCCCTGGCAGAAAGGTACTGTACATTATCCCCTGGCTTTTCCTCCACACTACTATGAACACCAGCTCCCCCATGTTTCCCCTGGCTGCTTGTCTGGCTCAGCAAAAGCTGGTCTGCATTATAGCAGCCTATAGCCCTCCCCCCTAAATATTACCCAGCCCCCTAGGACTGGCTCTGGGATTAGGGCTTCAACTGTGAGGCAGGATATCCATGAGGAACTAGTCGCAACGTATTAGGTCTTTAAGTCTAAATGTGTAAAATAACAAAGGTAATATATTAAATCTTTATCTGGGGACGTGGGCATTGATTTGACTATATTTTATTTCACTCAGTTGTCACTCATACAGTAGAGATTATAATATTTAATATGATGCAAAGCACTGGTTTGAATGAGAGAAATGTGCAGGGAAGGATCAAGTCTGTCACTTGACACTTGCAAAGTTAAAAGTTAGTGGATTTTGACTGCTGCGTTCAAATTCAGAAACTCTGAAAGCCAAACATTACATCAGGTCCTGGCTGATAACAGACAGACCCGCTCAGTCAAAGTCACCGTGGAATAAGATAACAATAAATCAGACAGGCACACTTCATATTTGCTCTTTTTCCCAGCCCCCCCTCTCTGACCTCCGAACTTGACTGAAATTCCAAGCCAATGCTGTAGTTACAGGACCTTAATTGTTTTCTATGAGGTTTGGGAGATATTGTCTTACTGCTGGACCCTGAACACAATGGCCTTTATCTCTGATTGAGCATGAGAAAAAATGGGTTTAAGTATTTGCAGATGAGGGCACTTTTAAACTCTGCCAGAAACCGGGATTTAATGTGTGCCTGGTTGGGTTTGGCATTCTGTGTAGCTAGTCTTGTTTTCAGAAGGGATATCCCAAGTTGCAGTACATCAGACAACTATATCAGATGTATAACCTATTTACGGGCAATTAGTTTACAATATCACAATATGATGTAAAGGCATCATTTCATTAGACATGTGACATTAGAATTAACTGTCAATTACTGTACCGCATTGTGGTCGCACCAGTATAAAAGTATAGCACCATGGAGAGACTGTCGACTCATCAGCGATAGAAATGTGACATTCATAGATCGTTCCCCTAAGGTGTGTTTTTGGCCCGTTGCCCTCCCGCGCCTGCTGGTTTCCATTTGGATTAAATAGTGAAAACCTGACGATGACACTGAGAGACGGCCGTTAACATCCTCCACTTGACTTGATGCATCGCGGAAAGTACTTGAAAGTTGGCTGTCGATTATCGTCGGGGGGGGTGCTGATACACAGCGAAAGAAATGCTCTTGAATTAGCAAGGCTGTCAAAGCACCACCGCGTGGGGGGGGTCAGCCCGTATATCTCACAGCCAAGCGGAGGCTGCGGTTTTTCTAGTTGCAATTACGGCGTGGCCGGGAGGCAGCGACGCGGTGTCTGTAATAAGCCACAGAAATGTAATCTGTGTTTTCACAGCTCAGCGCGGCTTATCAGACGCCTACGCGCTAAGCCCCTCGCTTTAAACAGCAGTGGGCTGCAGGTGTGTGTGTGCGTGCGTGCATGCGCGCGTGCGTAGGAGGGAAGGCTGTCGAGGATTTGTACAGTGAGGGATGCAGCTGTTCTCCGTGATTACCGCTGCAGGTCTAAGCGTGGAAGGAGAGGTGGCCGGGGGAGGGGCGTTGAACGAGACCACGTGAACGCGTGGACCACACAATGGAGAAGCAGCACACATACATGCTGTATCACACAGATATGTACACATGTTTGCACATGTGTCTCTGTTCCCTGTTGCATGCAGTAAGTCATTCACACACACACACACACACACACACACACGCGTCATGATTGCAAAGAGATGTGCTCTTGCATTTGGCATTCATTGCTGCCCGCTGCTCTATTTTCAGTTGTGTTGTACACGTTATTATGTGTATGTGCTGTATGTACTGCTCAGTATACTGCATGTACACACACGGTGTAATGAGATACCTTGGGAAGACATAAAAATGCTGTGTGCACACAGTGAGACAGGCGCACGGTCACCGATGCATCGTGCAGACAGGCCGCGCAGCAGAGATTCATGGTTATGTAAATGGAGAGCAGCAGTGCTGAGCCCAAATTGGAAGCAGCTGAAGTCGAGGCAAACTGAGAATAGGGCGTCCGAGGAGATTAGATGGGAGAATATGCACCTCCGCTCAGAGCCATCATCACCACGTTCATTAATTGACAACACTATTTAAATGGTTATGGCTGTAACTAACTGACTAACTAACTAAGTAGTAAGTAAGTTGTTTTTTGGAGTGTGTGTTCTCGACGTTGGGGTGAGACTTCAATTTCTCAGTTTCTCCATTTCGGTGTAACAGTATGTGAATAAGCAAATTAGCTGCATGTTTTGAACAGAATCACTAATAGTCCGTGTGGATCAGAGTTTACTATATACATTGCATATTCATTGCTAAATATAAGGTCTATGACGTGTAGGTTTGAGAAAATGTAGTAAAAGTGATATGCCTTTACTGACCTGTTTGTACAGTACAGCATGGTCCTTTGGAGCGCGGCCTATTGAAATGAGCGCATTCTACAATAAATAATTAATATAATTAAATCATAATGTGTATTCCACAAACTCAGTCCCAAGTCAGTGAGATTTTATGCACACATCTGTAGATTTATCTTAAAAAGAAATTAGAGCTAGAAATTCCTTAAAACGTCCACACATTCACAGCAGGAAAACACATTACATTACTTGTAAATGTGATTAATTTGACCATCTGGCCCTGCAATGAGGACAACTGCTTCACTAGGTTCTTGACCTCCCTGTAGTCTGTTTTTCAATGGCTATAAATTAAATTAATCTAATGGCAGTGCACTTTGTGGTATATAGGCATGTAACGGGTGCAGATGGAACTTTTTGAAAGTTTTATAAGATATTTTCAGCTTTGAATCTGGGTTTTATGCCTCTGGCCTGTGAGGCGGAAAGGCCTCTTCTGCTCACTGATTTATTTATTATTTTTCATCTCAAGGGAGCGTGTTGACAAAAACTCCACTTTTCCTGCAGCCCAAAAAGAACTAAAGTAAGCCTAGTCAGCTCTGACAAATATCAGGGATGAAAATAGACCACCTGCACACACACACACACACACACACGCATACACGTCATACCAGCTGCTGAGGCATTTCCCAATGCTTCATTGGGCCGGTGGTGAGAGACCCACAACACAAACCTACTGTACTCTATCTGAAAGGAGCAAGAGAGGAACAGGAGAGAGAGACAGGAGAGAGAGGAGAGAGACAGGAGAGAGAGAGGAGAGAGACAGGAGAGAAAAAGGAGAAAGAGACAGGAGAGAGAGAGGAGATAGACAGGAGAGACAGGAGAGAGACAGGAGAGAGAGACAGGAGAGAGAGAGGAGAGAGAGAGAGGAGGGAGACAGGAGAGACTGGAGAGAGAGAGACAGGAGAGTGAGAGAGGAGAGAGACAGGAGAGACTGGAGAGATAGAGAGGACAGTACAGTACAGCTGCCCACCCCGTCTTTCTCAGTCACAGAGCTACAGCTGTCATTTATACTGTGTAGTCAGTATGTCAAAATGACCAAGTGTTTCTCCACTGCTACTATTTGACTGCTGTTGTGGAGTACCAAGGTCTTGCTCTGGTTCTTTGCAGTACACCCCCACCATCATTTCATCACGCACAGGCTGTCTCCCCTTTGCTGTGGGCCCTCGGCGGCTGTGACATGAATCCCTATGAAATCCTATTAGATCCCCTTTTCCATATTTGCACTTTCTCTTACACAGTGTGTCCTTGTGCCAGAACACATAAACTGTAAATGAAAGAACATACAGGGCTGGGTCAGTACACAGTACAGTAAGTGATCTGCTGCACACACAACATGTTTTAACTACTGTTTGCTCTGTTTACTCTGTTTACAACAGCCACACTTGTCTGGCTACGTGTTATGAGTTCATAAATACGCACCGCACCACATGAGACGGGCTCAAGTGTCACTGGGTGGGGATTTAACGAAGCTCAGAGCTCTAGAGAGCCCACATCTGACTGGTGTCATGACAACACATTTATGGCCCCTTGAGTCACAGACCTCCCAAATATGCCTCCATTGTTCCCAAGCCACAAAAAGCTGCATCTCTGGATACAGCTGATAAAAGATGAGGCCTTCTCAAACTCTCTGACCTCTGACCCCCCTCGCAAGCAATGAACTTCTTCTCTTACATGTAACAGTAAAACGGAACAGCGTCACATGGTACAGGCTAATAAACCGCATCCAAAAATACATGGAATATATACTTAAGATATATATATGACTAAAACCGAAACATCCGTTCATCGCAGTTGTTCTGCAAAGTCATGACCTTGCCGTGGGGAGCCACGCTCAGCGCTCCATACTGTCCGTTTGGTCAGATGTTGAGTGACGCGGCCCTCACAGGTCAGAAGGGAGGGGCGCTGTTATTAGCTGAGGAGTGAGGGCTGCTGTGACGAGCAGCAGAGGAGGTTTTGAGGCGAGCAGCCGAGCGCGGCAGGCCCTCTAATTAGACACATGCCTGCTTGGCTCTGAGAGAGCAGGAGTGACGTATACTGTAGCAGCAGGCGTTCTTAATGAAGGACAAGCATCCCAGACTGGCTGCACAGAGAAGTGCCTCAGTTGATAAAGTAGAGACTATGGTCTGAAGCAGTGGGGGCTGGTAGAGAGGGACTGCTATATGTGTGTGTGTGTGTGTGTGTGTGTGTGTGTGTGTGTGCGTTCTTCTCGTCACCATATGACTACACTACTAAACTGTGTGTGTTGTACATGCACGTCACAGAGGCGAGGCCTGTTGACAAGCCGGCGTTGTGTTCCTTACCTTGATGCTAATAGAGCATGTAGGACATGTAGCAGTTAGAGGGGAGCTGTCCTCCCTGGCCACGCCCCCTCATACTATCACTACACACACACACACACACACGCACACACAGAGGAGATGCTGACATGGTCCCGGACAATGTGTGGCTGGCGGTGACTACCGCTGGACCTGGGACTCCTGTGGGGTCTGTTAATGCTACGATTGACAGACCACTCTTAATTCAATAACTTACAAAAGGTTTTACACTTCTCTGATGTGTTAGTTCTTAAGTACTGCACAGTGTGAAACATATTATTTAAAGTATTATTGCTAAATCTTGTTGGCCTATCATCACCTATTGCATCTTAACCATTCTGGAGGGGTGGAATCCTCCCTCTGTGGTCCCTTCTCAATGAGTTTTTAATGGATGTTTTTCCTTGCCCGGGGGGAGGAGCAGGTTAAGGGAGTGTTGTTTGTTTCCATGTGAAATGTAGGCTGTACAGCCCTTTGAGACTGTAATGTGATGAAGGGCTATATAAATGAACTTGACTTGACTTGACTTGACTTGACGCACACACACAGAGTAGCACACATCCCTCCCACAGGGGATCAGAGGCGTCCCTGGGTGTGTGCTGGTCATTGTGTTGCTGCTGTGTGAGCCCCAGCATCCAGGACTCTGGTTTGGGAGGGGGCTGGGGTGTGTGAAGAGGGGGTACAAGAGCCTCAGTGGGCTGTCGAGACAGGCTGGGTGATCTCAATAACAACAGGATGTACCCCTGAACCCCTACACCCAGTCCTGCATTCCTGAATGGGGACACATTCCGGGGGAGGGGAGAGGAGGGAAAGCCTTAGCAGTCATCTTGTTTTGGTTGGACCCTTGCCACGACCAGAAGTGTGTGTGTGTGTCTGCGTGCGTGCGTGTGTGTCCATAACTCAGGCAGGGTGGCTGTGCGGTCCGGCTCTTCACTCAGGTGTTTACAGTTCTCTGGCCGCTTTACGCTGAGCTCACAGCCGGCCCGCTGGCAAGAAGCCACGCACTCACACAATCACACGCGTGTTGTCTCAACAACACACACCTGCTCTCCCGAGTGCAGGCAAACACATACAGTATGTGGAGACAGAACCGCATGAGTCACGCACGCTGGAAGATAAAACATAAACACACAAACGTAAACCCAGCTAAGCGTTGAATTTAATTTGTAAGGCGACAAGCTGCACCTCCAACAACACTGTAATACACCGTTCCCACTGTCAGCACGCACACTTACAGTCTGCTTTCTTCTTCTTCTTCTCTCTGGACGAGCTGCAGGTTCAGTAACATGCCAAAGTATACCGAGCGCGGAACGCACTGGACTGATCGCGTCGACTGAGCGTGTGCAACATGGAGATGCCGATACTTTCAAAATATATCGGTAGTACGCAATACATGATGCGTCCACTAGAGGCGCCCGTGCGATCGCGTTAGGCCACGCGTCGGCCTTCAGTGACGGTGTTATCTGAGGCGATGAGGGTGGAGGTGGAGGCAGGGTGATGTCAGGGCCCCAGTGTTTCTGTTGGCTGTCCTCCATGCTGTCTGGCTGATGCAGATGACAGCTCCGTCTGGGCAGCTCTGGGGAAACACTAGGCCTATCAACAAGACAGCGAGAACCTTTGAAAATAACCTTTTTATATACTCACTACAGGTTTTATCCGATAAATACATTTCAGTAGTTAAGGTTCAAGTAAGGGTTTAGTGCCAGTCTGTACACAGTGGTTCTACAGATTTCAGTTTAGATCAATGCTTACTATTCCATAATGAGTTAAACAGTATCTGTAATTAAGCAAATGCGATTGTATTACAGAGACCACAAATGTACTGTGCAGAATCTGATGGAGACCTGATTGCACACAACATCATATTTCACTCTTTGTACATCCCCAGTCACTGAATCCTGTTTACAGAGGAACCAAAGGATTATTGTCAGTGAATGTGCCTTCTATGAACCCCGCGCTCTACCTGTGTAAACCCATAGCCACACAAGTAGACAAGAGAGCCATTGAGAAATGAGTTATGGAGTCTGAGACAAAGCTGAAGATTATGTTCTGAAAGTCCAAGCTTGTGATTTCTAACCCCCCCACTCCCCCTTTCCTTTTCTTGGGCAGGTAATTATCTGTTCTTCTTTCTGGGTAGAGAGATGGGCGTTGCAAGGCGAGTAAGTGAAAGGCTGGCACAGAGCCAAAGGACCACGTTTCATAGGCACTGCCAGCTAGAGACCAAATAGACAGAATAGACAAATATGTCATTTTTTCCTCTTTCATTCTCAAAGAAGCTCTTGGCAGAGATGGGCGGCACAAAAAGTTCTTAAAGGTTACTCCTCGATTTGTATTTGAAAAATACAAATCTTCTTTGTTCTTTGTTATAACTAAGCTAAAGCTTGCTCCTCCACCCAAATCAGTGTTGCTTAGTTAGCACAGCTTCATAATATAAACAGTTTACTGAGGCAGAAATGTGGGATCGAAGGTAATTCACAAACTGTACCGTACGAGCGTAAGCTAGTAATAGTCACCATCAGCAGGATTCATACGTTCCACCATCACATGACCTTTGACCGCTGTTGAGTTACAGCCCCATTGTTTACCATTTCACTGAAATGTGTTGATTAGCTCTGAGGCCCTGTTGTCTTTGTATGCCGACTTCCCAAGCTTTACAGATGGATGACTCTGTGTTTTAGCAATGCACCTCTGCCTGTGGGTGGATAGTCATGGGAATGTCAGAGGGGTCAAAGGGCATAGAGGTGTCTTGCTGGACATTGGAAGGGTCTTGCTGGACATTGCTGCAGAATACTAATAGTAAGCATTGTGGTGCCTTAGATTCTCGACAGCCCTTGAGGTTGGCAGGTCATGCTTGTTGTACAATACTCTATGACGCCTTTCACCAAACAACGATGATTTCTGAAGCCACGGCGAGGCATATTTCAGTGTCCTAACATTTAGGAATGGAGTAGAAAGGTGACAGATCCAGATAACCAAAGAGAATGGAATGCACTTTGTCTTCCTTTGGTCTGCCCCTTCTCTCCGTAATGCTGTGGTTGCCATGGATACCTGCCAAAGATCCAGAATGTCTGGAGGTCTATATGAGTGACAGGGGAGTATTGGGGTGTGGAGTCTGACGTGTAACCACACATGCTGTCTGAGCTGTGGTCAGTGGGTGGGAGAACTGTAAACTCTCACGGTCACTCGTACATCTGAGGTGACGCTTTTCTGACCCGTTTCTCCTGACTGCATGTGAGAGTGCAGGAACCTTGGTCCAGGGCTGGTCTGTTTCCTCATGAGGCGCTCACATTTACAGAGGCAGGCAGGCCTAATACCCTCAGCCAGCTGTTTTCTTCAATCAGTATGTCTGAAGGGGAAATATGGTAGAATTGGTTGAATATTATTGTGTGTGTTAATGTGTATATAAGTGTATGTTGAGATGTAACTAATCCTTATCACAGATGTCTCATAGCAGGATGAGGACAGATGCAGCTAAAGGTTAAAATTGCATTTTGGGCCTGCTTGATTCAGGTGCGGTTAATAGAAGGCATTGAAAATACTATTTATTTGTGCTTACTCATTGGCACAACCTAAATCACCTAGACCCACTCTCTATGTTACTCTCTAGGGTAATAAAACCCACTCTACAGCTGTGTTAATCCAGCAATAGCATGTCTTTGCATAAGCCCCATTGTTGACGGTACTGTAGTGAGAGATTGGCTGATAAATATAGACTGTTAGTTTAATGCAATTTATTTAGATCTAGATGTCTCAATAATTTGTGTAATATGTTTTCAGTTAATTCAAAGTGTCTGCTGTAGGGATCCATCCATTCATAGTACATAATAATGATATCTGGAGCTGCTGCTCTAGGCTGTGAGACGGATCGAGGGATTATCTGTGACCTTTGCCACATGGAGACATCCTAATTGTGATAACATACAATTGCCTCTGATTTCCAACCTCATACCCACACTGAACAATGGAGAAAGACTTTAGTGCTGAAATTGCACAAAATTACTTTAATTTTCCACTTGCCTCTGGGACTTATCATCTCACCACTGAATGATGTCATGTGTAATTCTAAAGCTTTTATAAAGCTTTTAAAAATGTTTTTATAGTGCACTGTATTAACAGTTTTATGCAGATGTGTACATAATGAATTTTAGAGACCGCTTCGCAGCAAGTTGTCACTTGTGAGCTTTTACAGCTTACCCAAGTAGTTTAACAGTCTGCAGATAAAACAGAAACTCGCCTGCTGTCTTCTCTCTGCTCCTTCATTCCTCCATTGGCAGGGTGTTCGAAGGCTGGAGCTCCTGATAATCACATTTATAAAGAGGGAACACACATTGCACTCATAGCAACGTAGGAGTGATGCAGTCAAGCACACGCAGGGCACATTTGGGCCAGCACATTTGGGCCAAGTGTGTGTGCGTGCGTGCGTGCGTGTGTGCGTGCGCGTGTGTGTGTGTGTGTGTGCGTGATGGAGACTTGGAGCGCTTTACTTCTCTCCATCTGACAGAGGAGTGTTAATCTCTGCACTTCGGCAGGTTGCAGAAGGTGTTTGAGGCCAGCCTGATGAGTTACAGCCCGATGGTCATGGAGTGGGGGTCTCGCATGAAACCTATGAAGGAATAAAAGACAGAAATGACCCCCGTGCCCCCCTCATTAGTCTCTGACAAGTCCCGGCATAACATGAGTTCTCCCATGTGACCATTTTTATGTTTAATGAAATGTGGGAATGACGCTTCACCGCCTCACCACACTGGCAGTGTAAATACGACCGGTCACCACTGAACTCCCTGGATGCTGGCGTAATAATGACTGATTACTGAAATAACACAGCGACATGGACACCACTGATTAATGTGCCTGATTATCAGGGATTTTAAACCCTACAATAACATACTAATATCTCAATTTAATTTAGTCTGGTCATTGGCAGTTGGTCTGCTGCTGCGGGAGCCCTTAAAATTAAACTCCTACTTAACTCACTCTGTATAGCCTGTTTGTTTAGCCCGCTGGCACCCTATTCCAATGCTTAGAGCTGCCGTTATTATTATCATGTGTTTCATTATGAAATGTGTAGCATGAAAGGACACAGATTGACTGATACTTTTACTTTGTTCAGACATAAACTGGTTGTCGTGTGTTGAACACTGCTGACCAATAGGACTGGGTTTTGTGGGCCAAACGGCACTTATTATTTTTCCCAATCCCTGACCAAGACAATGATTACAGTTCAAACATAGTTTAGGTGTTCCCTGAGTGTCAATTACGCACCCAATGTTTGTTTTCATGTTTGTACTGCTGTAAATCAATGTTACTACAGTGGCTGCTGTAGTCAATTCCTTCTCAATATGTATTTGTGATTGTTTCAGTTCTGCGGGGATTGAAGGGTGTTGTAGTGAATTCTAACAAGGAGGAGTATGGTGGTGGTGTGTGTGGGGGGGGGGTCCAAAGAGATATGCTATGTAATATGTCAGGGTCTGCTGACGCATGTTGCCTGGGTTTGGACCGTGGCACCACAGGCTGTTTAACTGGCTGGCAGAACTTGGTGGACAGCTCTGCGGTATTCTGCTTCTCCCTTACTTTCAGCTGGAACGCCTGGCAGTTCTCTTCACGTTTTCATCATTTTTGTCCTTCCACGCTGATCCTTTAATCTGCTTCCACAGCCTGCATGGGAACTTCACCTCAGTGTGTGTGTGTGTCTCTGGGGGGGTGTACTCCTTCTTTCATCCTAGACCATATGTCTTTTTCACAGCCAGCTCTGTATGAGGGCATGTTGTGTTGAAGTGCCGTCAGAGATAAGACCAAGATGGCAGACGAGCAGCTTGAAAAGGACAGCCTTGTTCCTTTTCTTTATCTCCTCTCCTCCCTCCCTCCCTCTCTCTCTCTCTTTCTCTCTCTCTTTCTCTCTCTCTCTACTCCCCTTTCCTTTATCTACATTCTTCTCATTTCTCTCTGTGATGTTGAAGTGCAGGTGGTACAACCCTATTCACACCTGGCATTAATGAGTGTCCTGGTTAATCTGATATAGAGTCAAACAATAGGAGGCCATTTCATTTTATTATATTTATTATATTTTGAGTAAAAACCTGTTGAACTGGAATATTTGGACTGACACAACTTTTTAAGATAATGTTTGGAGTTTTGATTAAATATATAAAATGTATAAAAGTAAATGTATTAAAGTTATTTAGTTGCCTTTTTACTCTAAATCTAAAGTATATAGGTAATACCTTATTCATTAATACATTAATTCATTCTGGACGTTATGTAAAAAACACTCCAATGCCTTTTGATTCTGAACTATCCTTTTGTTTTCTCTCAACGGTCCACGTTCATTTACTACTATCTACTCCTACATCTACTCCTATCCCCGCTACACCCCCCTACACTTTTACGCACACATGCACACACACAAAGCCCTGACTCCGTCGTTTCCCTGCCACTTGAACCTCTGCACTGCAGCCTTTGACTGAGTAAACACTCCCTGACCCTGGTCTGCAGGGACCCGGTAACCTCTGTGTTTAGATCCAGGCCTCTGCCCTGCAGAGCCCCGGATGCCTCTCTGGTTTATCATTCCCTTGTAGAATGCATACTTATCTCCAATGGCGCAAAACACATGTCCTGTGCGCGTGAGGGCCTCGTTGTGTCTGTTCAGGCGTGGCTCTGTCTCTTGTCCGCTCCTTCTCTGGACAAAAGACGGAGACGCATACATGAGAATGAGAAAGGGAGAAGCAGACCTGTAGTTGTCATCGCCAGGGGCAGAGTTGCGGTAGCTGCTTCTCTTCTTGGAGAAGCGGACGGGGAATGTGTTGCTGTAAAATACCACCTGTTGAGAGATCAGATGATGAGAACAGAGCGCCATCATGGAGGACACGTCCATCTGGACTTGTGACAGAATGTGCAGGCAGACAACACCAAGATGGGTTAGAGGAGTTTATAAAGTGCTCACCAAATACACACACACAGTGTCAGCATTTTGTTTTTCATTGCATGCCAGCATTACCAGATTATGCCTGCCTGGTCCTGCATCACTGCATGGGTTTTATCCAGCAGTGTATGTACTTTAAGCAGTTTATTTGTGTTACCGGTAGTAAGAATTCTATGAAGTGTGCATATTGAACACAAACATTTGTCAATGTGTCCTGAAATTACAGGTTAACAGCGCATAACAGATTATACACACACATGCGCACGCACGCACACACACACGCACAGCACAAAGTATAACACAGATATGTTTTGAAGATGAATATCTACTCCATCTCTCAAAATAAATTATAGCCTGAATATAATTTTGCACTAATTATTAAATTGTTTCATTGTTGTTTTATTGTTAATTGTTTAATTGTTGGTTAATTTAATTGTTACTCTAAATATATGTGATAATCATTTCTATTATATTTCTATTATATTATGAAATCATTATTATTACCATTCAACCCTCTGTCCAGGACCAGCAAAATACACCAAGTATATGAACTCTGGCACATTGACTGTGCAATTATAGCTACATGCTCCCTGCACTTTTAGCTGCTGTTATTTGTTAATTTACAAGTTATTTTAGTAACTTATTTAATTAACTAACATAACACAACATAGCATTGGCCACAAAATAGTACATTGTGTTATTTGTGGATTAGCCTTTGAAAGTCCTGCTGGCAAATATGCATGTTGACCTATGTAAGCACTTTCATATCAGTATGCTGTGTAGAAACCCGCCATTGCCACCTCAGTCATGATTTAGTATGTGTAAAAGCTAGGGGGGTATTTAGGTGAGGCATGGTTTATTTTGAGAATGGGCCCTAGGAAGCCTTAGGGAAACCTTATAGGAAGGCATGTTAATCCTGCTGTTGTATTTCGAATAGGAAACCAAAGCACTGAAACCAAGATCTAAAATGTGTTTGACTTGCTGTGCTATGTGTATTGTTAGGAGAACTAGTTCCTTAGTGCTGTTCTTGGATTGTGTTCCTCTTGGATTAAGAGAAGTCTTCCATGAAATATATGATATCTTCATAAATGTATCTATTACCTTAATTTATAATAATATAATCAGATATCAATCCCAGGTTTTTGCCCTTCTTTAGTTGTGTCCAATGTTGTTTAGCCCATGTCAAGACAAAACGGCAGTGGGCTGTGTCACGGCACAGTTTTCACACCATACATGTACAATTTACATTGACCAATGAAACTCTTTCTTTATATTGCGCCGAGCAGACGTCTGAGTATCAAATGAATGTGCGATTTGAGTTACGTGTTTGCGTAACCTCTGCAAGCAGAGGGCCATGCGACTTGAGTTCAAGCCCATATCTTTCCCCTTGCCTCCCGTAGGCCAGCCATCAATCAGCACAGTGGGGGTTGGCGCTGTGTTGGTTTAGGGCATGTTTGACCCATACCAGGTGTGTGTGACCTGTGTCACCAGCCCCAGCCCTGGTGTCGTGTTCCTCCACCGGTGCCTCTCTGGGAGTCTCACCTGAGTGTGCCTCAGCCTCAGCCCAGGACGCCCAATCAGCTTTGATCCCACCCCATGGCCCCTGGAAATAAGTGGCGTCTAATCCCCAAGAAAGCCTCTGGAAATAGAGGGAGGAATGCCTGGCACACAGCACGCCATTCATCTGAAAGCAGCTCGGCCTCACGCAGCCATTTACCCCAGTCACACGGAGAGAGTGTGTGTATATATGTTGTGTGCACATGCATGTGTGTGTGTGTGTGTGTGTGTGTGTGTGTGCGCGCGCTATTGTATGGTACCTACAGGCATATACATAGAGGTTTATTATTGAACTCTCAGGAATGCTACTCAATATTGTTGTACTTGTAATGACAGCACAACTATTCCATTCTATTATATATTTATAACACAGTGTCATGTCTTTATAGACAGTAGCCTAAACTAACAGAAGCAATGCTGGTCTGGTTCTCAGTTAATTAACAATCCTTCACAAGTCCAGGGAATTTAGTATGGAGAATATCTTTTGAGGATGTGGCTTTAGGGGCGTTTTAGGGGATAATACCCAACATCTCTCTTAAGGACACTTTATTGGTGTCAAAAGGGTTATATTCCCTGTTAAAATACAATTATCTTTATTGACCACACAAACATGCTGTACAGTATTTGGTGGCCACCATCAAATATTAGTATTATATAATACTGCTGTCTTTAAAATGCCCCCTGCCCTTTAATGAAGGGTCTTCTTCATCCACAGGCCAGATTAGTGTCTAGAAGTCTCATCTGTGTGGGAACACAGAGCAGGACCTTACTAAACCTGGTTAATGAGGTTGTCAGTCAGACCTTGAACTCCCTCAGACAGACAGAAGCACGGAAGGGCCCCTATACTGCCCTCTAGCTACAGACCAAACTAATACAATATAATGTGCTGTGTAAACTATGTGTAAACTATGTATGTTTCGTTGTCGGGGGCGTCTGTGTGCCAGAGTGTCAGGGTGTGTGACTGTACATATCGGTGTGTTTCAACATGTGCAAGGAGGTATATAACGGTGTGAAGACAGATTCTCCGCTTTGGCTTTGAGTGGATGGTGAAATCCATGAGGCACTAGTCTGCAACAGACCCATCCATCTTAACCTGGACCTGCAGTGCAGAGGGAGAGTGTTGATTCTGGCATTGTGTCATTGATTTAAGAGTTTAAACATATGTGTCCAGTTTGTCTGCATTTGAATAGTGTCTAATGGGTATCTGTTGGTGGGTTTCATATGACCCAGTGAGAGGGATGTGTGTAAGTTGTCCCTTCGTTTTGCAGTAACAGTTTCCTTTTATTTTGTGATTAGAGATGCCACATTCACTGCAAACTGGTGGTTTACAAACTTCTTGAGTAATGACCAATGAGAAGTTGTTCCTATAGCATAAGGGCCTGTGTCCACCAAACGCGTTTTTAACGTCGAGAGCTCCCACAACCTAATTTTCAGGTTACTTCCAGAGCGCTTCTCTCCAGCACTTGTTGCTAGGCTACAACAAAAACAACATTGACTACTCCAGCGCTGTTCCAAAAGTTGAACTGTTTTCAACTGAAAGCATTGGGAGCGCAGCCCAGAAAACTTTTTTTGTGCTGAACGCTAAACTACATGGTTTGTATTGAAAATAGGCGCTTTCAGCGCTAAAAACGCATTTGGTGGACACAGGCCTTGAAGCACAAATATAAATAATATATATTATTAATAATCATTAAATTGTTTACATTAATGTGCTTAAATATAAATGTTTAGTATTACCGATTCAGCCAGATGATATGTGTCAATCAAATCCTGAAAATTGACCACCTTCCACCAATCAGAACTAGCCCCACATGGGGATGATTTTCCCGATGACGTGCATCTAACTGTTGTTGCCACACCTAGTTGATCACATACAGTAGAGTAAAGGTTCTTGCACACTGCCCAACTGACACCAACGTTCTAAGTTGGCAGTAGTTGGTTGCAGTGTTTAGAATGAAAACCAACTGCCTGTCCAAATTGCCAAGACTGTAACTGACAGGACAACTCAGACCTTGGATAATGTGACATGAAAAAAAGGGAATAACCTATCTCATTTGCAAACAAGTGGTCTACTATCGCAGTCGAAAACGGCTGCTTATGGCGAGTTGGGTTTTGTCTTACTACAACTCTGCTTTATTTGCATTCCTATGTCCAGAAACTACAGCGGAGTGAAGTGAGTAGTGGACAGTTATTGCCTCCAAGACACCTTCAATGAAAATCGTGTGTGCTAACATATATGGCTATTGTATACGGCGAGGAGAGCACACTCATATTGCGGTTTGTTGGAATACTGTGCAGACGTTCCATAACTCCACCCGACCCGACTGGACACGTCAAACTCTTAAAAACTCCAACCGACTAACACCGACTGATGGCGCACACTGATCCAACAGTTTGCGTTGGTTGGAGTCGGTCGGCGTTTGTCGGAGCAGTGTGCAAGCAGCTTAAGCAAATGGTAGAAGCAGAGCTTCCACAGGTTCAGGACAGTCTACCAAAATTTATCCCCCAAATTGATCACGGAACCCAAGTGGGGTCCCAACCCAAACTGCTGTAAACCAACTGGGACATTTGTTTCTGAGGAATGGATACAAGCTACCTAAATGAAGGGCTTTGCAACCTTGCTGGCCAGTCCAGCCTGTGTCAATATTAATTAAGCAGGTCCGGGACAAAAGCCTTCTTCAAACGTGCGTCTGGACGGCACTGTGCACAGCCCACTGCACTTTAATAAGCCACTCTTCCATGTCTGCCTGCCATGCATGCATGAACACATCCTGAGCCGGTGAGGTCCTATAGCCACAGTGAAGATGTGGTAACTCTATAGCTTTACAGCTGCCTGATTTCAGAGCATGTTAGTGGCATAGTTCTCCTGTGGCTGAAAACCTATAGGATATCAAACTTCTGTACGTGGAGTTATTCTAAAACCTGCCATTTTTAGACATTTATTAGACATTTATACCAGACCTTAGGATGCTGTTAATAATCCTCTGTGTCTCAGCTTTTTTTTTTGGCAGACTAACATGTTTGCATTGAGGACTGGAATATGTGAGCTGAAGATACTCTGTGTTGTAAATCACAGTGTGGATGGTCTTCTCACAGGATTGTGTCTTCTGTCTATGTGGAGGGGCAATAGTCTCTTGTTATTGCACAATTGTGTGTTCTAGCATGGTGCGCTCTAACCAACTTTGAGTGGGGTTGAATACCTCAACAGTAAAATGAGCCAAGGGTGTAAAGGCAAAATGGAGATTAGTGTGTTACATGAGAAGTCCCAGCGGAAACTGACAAATCAAATGATTTCTTATTGCGCAGACGTTGCTTTTTGAGAGCTGAATCTTGAGCAAGAATGAAAAAATAGAGGAGAAAGATTGGCCGATTTGTTACACCCCATAAGTATTGCTGCCCATCTGATTAAGGCATGTTTATGGTTTGCTTTTAAAGCGAAATATTGTTGCGCAGGGAGTTAAGATAGTGGCTGTCATGGCTGGGAGAACTGCAGTCACTCTCTTGTATTCTCTGCTGAAGCCTTTCCTGCTTGCTTGTCATTGAACATGCACATGGGTGTCAGAGCAGGTTAAGTCTGACCTTAACCTTGTCTGGTTTCTCACATACATATCACATCAGCAAGGGAAAATGACATTTGGCTGATGGGGCAACAAGTCTCTCAGCCATAATAAATGAGCACTGAAATCAGTCTTGAGGAAATAAACTGTGCGTTGAAATGGTTGTGTCCTTCAAACATTGAGGGCACGTGAGTCAGCCCGCCCAGCGCCCAAAGTAAATAGAAGAAGATGTCGGGGCTGGGATGTTTAGCCGAAGGCTTGTGGATTGGCCGGCGCTCAGATGCAGCTGTGGGTATAGTGAGCTGGGGTGGCTGTCAGCCTCTGCATGGTAATGAACAGGGGCTGCTTGCAGGCTCCACTGCCCAGGAATTTACACAGTGAGTGCACCACTGTGTACTTACAGTTGGTCAATACCTTGGCGGGTGTTCATAACTTTCACCACTTGTGCTCGTCACCGTACACTATAGTTTGCATATTACAGAACCTCTTCTTCTAGGGTTTCAATCCTTTACGAAAAGACAGTAAAGCTTGTGATATTATTGCTGTTGCTCAACTTGCACAATGACTTCATACACACATACACACACACGCGCGCGCACACACACACACACACACACACACACACACACACAGTTCTGATGACATAGTTACTTTGTTGTGTTTTCAAGTCAAGTCAGCAGGTCTATCTCTGCAACAAGTCTTTTGTTTGGAGCTTTGGTGTTTATTAAACTGCTTGCCACAAGCTTGGTGGCTGTGACAAGTAGGGGTTTAATTACTGCGGTGTGTGTGTGTGTGTGTGTGTGTGTGTGTGTCTGGAGAGGTCGGATGAGACGGTCCCCTCCCTTCCACTCTGAAGCAACAGGCCGGGGTCAAGTGGCTCCATGCAGGCCACCCCTATCAGTACCTCTGGACCTTTGTTTGTGCCGGTCAGACCAGATAAAGCACACAGGCAGGTCATCTGGGGACACGCGTGAAGAAGATGGGTGTTATTGTCTCATCTTGATAAAAGTGAAGGTGTGAGCTGGGATGCGGAGGCCTCTGCGACTGTTTTATTGGACGTTTGCTGCTTTCAAGTGAAGGAAATGTTTAAAAACTGCCGGGTTGGATTTGCGGTGGAGCTTATCCCGACCGCATTCTATCTCAAACCCAACGTGCTGCAATTCAACAGATGTGCCCGCCACTAATTGTAGCCACTTTACACAAGCAAAAAACACATTGTTTGTTTTCATGGCACCGAGAAAATTGTTTCCATCACTAACAATCTTTTTTATGTTTTTGGTGAAGATGGTTAAAAACAGCAATCTATCTATTTTTGAACGTATTTTATATATATATGCCTAAACCTGCATTTTACTCAGCTTTTACACATACCAGATTCCACTCTGGCTTTTGGTTTGTGGCTGTTTCTTTAAACACAACCTGCCTCACTTGTAGTTGTGGCCATTCAGACGCACGGCTCCCTGAGATGGCTGAGTAGTCTGAGGACAGGAAACAATGGAAGCCGTAGGCTAGGCAGGCCACTGCACTACTAGACAAACCACCAGCAAACAGAGGAGGTCGGCCTGCAGAGGGCCATAATTAGACCCATGCAGAGGCAGAGGCAGCGGAGTAAACACGAAGCAAAGCACCGTTTACCCTCTAATCAGTATCTCATACAGTACCTGCAGGTTTTCATGGACGCCAATAGCTCGCTAATGCCGTATTTCACAAAGCTATAGAGAGGAAGGTGGGGGGGGTTAGTTAGATCCTAGTTAGTCTATCATATAACTGCATGTGCCAAAACAGACCAGACCAGGGTCCTAATGGTAGTAGATGTCTCATGGTTCAGACAAACATCACCGCCAGTAGGCCACAGTCAGCCACTACTCGTCCCGACCCTGCTCTGTAATTATACACCACAGCTGGGATGGGAGAAGGGGGGTGGGGTGGGGAGGGGGGGAAGTCAGGCACAGCTCCGTCCATTAGCATCATGTCTGCAGGCACGGGCTACGGTAATGAAATGGCTGTATAGAGAGTGACTGAGTGAGTGAGTGAGTGAGTGAGTGAGTGAGTGAGTGAGTGAGTGAGTGAGTCACTGAGTGAGTGAGTGAGTGAGTGACACAGGGGAGGTGAAACAGGAACAGAGGAGAGCACTGTCCCGCCCCCGTCCGGGACGGGGAGGTGGTGGATGAGGTATAAGTTACCCTCCCTTTCCTGTGTAAGATTAGAGGCTGGGTCTGCGAACACATCTGGATGGGCTGGCTGGGGGCAGCTGAACACATCACACTTTCCCATGAGCCTTCTTGTCTGGCTCCTAGAGCCCTGTTTAGCACAGGTTGGGCAGCTAACTGCTAGCCACTCTACCTGGGGTCGTGTTGGTGTTGAGTGTTGAGTGTTGACTGATGAAGTGAGGTGTGTGTGTGTGTGTGTGTGTGTGTGTGTGTGTGTGTGTGTGTGTGTGTGTTATTGTTAGCACAGGGGTGAGAAACGCTCAGACACCTGCTCATTCTCAATTAAGGGTCCTAGAGATAATGTGTCATGCTTTTACTTGGCAACACCTCAAGTAGACCTCCATGGAAGCCCACGAGTGCTCTCTAAGAGGGCTCCTCTTATCTGTAATGGACGCTTTCCATTGGACCGCCCTCTTATCTGTAATGGACGTTGTGCACTGTTGGCAATTAAAACAATTCTATGGGGCGTGGGGTCACATATTAGCTGCAAGTCCTTAGGAAACGATCAGTCAGTCAGTAATGAAAACACATGGGACCCTGGGAAAACACAATAATTCCTCAAGGCTGAGAGGCAGGCCAGAGACATTACCTGCATTGCCTGCTCACAAGCCTTTCTGGTCCTATTGAGTCCCTTACCTGGCACCCGAAGGCCATGTAACCTTGAGGCCAAGGTGAATGTGTGTTTCTGTATGGCAAGCGCAAGAGGACAGGTTTAGACATAGAGATTAAAAAGAAAACTAACTTTTTCAGCACACATTATACTATTGCTTAACTTGTAGGCTATTGGCTCCTTTCAAGGAGTTTACTGTCTGTTTGTGTGTGTGCGTGTGTGTGTGTGCATGTGTGTGTGTGTGTGTGTGTGTGCGCGTGTGTGTACATTTGTTTGTTTATTTTTTGTACAGCATGTGTGTTATTCTGAAGACACCAGTGGTCGCCAGTCTTTCATAAAGGCACGGTTAGTTATTTTCGAACACTTGCTAACTTGGAGCTCAATTCAAAACGATATTCCTCCGCAGCGCTGCCCCACACATTGAAACGCATTGTGAAACAAAGCCGTAGTACTCTGGAAGTAGTAGGCTTTGTCGTGGTGAGGGGTGTTTGCCTTTTTTATTTTTTTATCTTAATATTTTGATGTTTATGTTCCTATTTACGGAGTCAGGGCTGTGTAGAAGTACCAGATCATATTTTCAGCACACACAGAGAACGGTAAGATAACGAAATGTGGGGAGATATTTGAGGATATTGATATTGATAATATGTATTACTGTATCTTACAATTAGCTTGCAATAGCTGACTATACATTTAAGTCAGAGACAAATGGCTCTCCTTGCTGATCAGCTCACGGGCCAGACCGAGATGGATCAGGACCTTGCTCTCTGGTGTGTGTGTGCGTGTGTGTGTGTGTGTGTGTGTGTGTGTGTGTGTGTGTGTGTGTGTGTGTGATTAAGTGAGTGAGTGAGACAGTGTTTGAGTGTGTGTTTTGACATTTGTTTTCACAACCAGACCCCATATCTCTGCCCCATGGGAGCCTTTGAGGTCTGACATACACCAGGGAGACTCCCAGAAGGGGCGTCGCCACAGGCCCGGGGTCGTGCAAGGCAGTTAGTTCTCAGTGTGATTACCCAATTATTAGCTCAGCACTATCGCCACGGCAGCAACATCATCAATAACAAAGACTCCGGTCAGACGTGGAGTTTTTCAGTGTGATAATAAACAAAGTGACATTGTGTTTTTACGTATTCTTTTTTTTCTGTGTGTAATATTTAATAGGAAGCAGGTCGACATAAATTGTCAAAATGGAACATTAACTCTGAATTCTCACACTGTAATGGATCACTCATGTTTTATTAGAGTTTATTTGAGCGTTGAGTTCAGAGGTAACTCATGGGTAAAGCGCTGTTGCACATCAGATCCGTGTTGTCTTGGTTGGCGTGGCTAGCTAGCCTAGAACCCTGCATGAGACGTCTGCTTTATTTCTTGGGGAGAGTTTCCCTGTCGGCCTGACCTGGCTCCATTAATTATACAGCAAAGAGCACGCCATGACATCAAGAGCTTGTGAAAAATGACTGCACACACAGACACACACGCAGCACAACACAAACAGCCATAAATAGACACACACACACACACGCACACACACACGCACACAGACACACACACACACACGCACACAGACACACACACACACACACTGGTTCTTACCGGGAGCAGCAGCTGCGATGTGGCCTTGGCTCGGTGTGTGACGGCTGCCAGACACCTACACCTCTGCTCTCCATGTGACCGCATGCTGGCAAAGCTGCCACGGGCCTTCAGACTGCTATACAAGAGCCTCAGAGGTCTAGTTAAAGAGGCAGGTGGCCAGACCTTGTTTATGTAAACCTCAGTCTGAAGGTTTACGGAGGAGGAAAATGTGGAGGCTTGTCATCAACTCGCTCTTATGATCCCATCATGCTCCTCATTAATAGATACAATACTGAATCTGTGGGAGGTCATTTACGATACATTGACTAGATCACTGTCCTCGGAATCGACTGCCCTGCATGTCGTAGATGTCTCCCTGCTCCAACACACCCAATTCAAATGAATTGATCATTACCTGCCTTCTGCAGTGACTGATAATAACGCGACCCGTTCGTTTGAATCAGGTGTGTTGGAGCAGGGAGACTAAAACAAGCAGGGCAATAGATCACTGACTTAGTTAGACCACTGGACTGGATAATACTGCCCTGTGATGGCACTATTGCACTAAGAATGGGTGGGGGGAGGGGGAGGGTGCAAGAGAGAGAGAGACAGAGCGCGAGAGAGAGAGAGCAAGCAATGAGAGAGAGAGAGAGAGACAAAGAGAGCAAGCAATGACAGAGAGAAAGAGAGGGTAGCTTCAATCACACACGCCCACTTTCAAAAGTGACAGGTGCCCCGCCCCTAACCCCGCCCTTAGCCCCCCACCAACTTCCGGTTTCGCCCCATCCGGTCTTAGTCCCGCCTCCCTACTTCCGGTCCAGCCCCATCCGGTCGTAGGACCTCCCCTGGAGTGTGACGTCACGATGGGAGATGGCCTTGAGCGTGGGAATTTATTCCTAGCCAATCAACGTCACGGGGAGGTGTCATTGAGCATGGGAATTTTTATTCTTAGCCAATCATAAGTGCCCCACGCGTTTTAGTCATAGGGTGACATCACTTTGTGGGCCCAGAGAATGTGTTTTAAAAAAAGCTCACTTTGCAGCGAGACTTCAAACTGTGAAGATTGCAAACATGGCCCCTCAAAGTTGTAAACTAAAGTATGAGCGTCGCTTAGGGTATATACCATCTGATGATGGTAGCATAGTAATGTTC
>JAODTR010026774.1:0-22862 GCA_025399935.1 Amblyopsis rosae
TATATATTAAACAATTCCTAATTTACATAATGGTATTGTTAAACCTCCCACATCTAAAAGGGCTGCAGATGACAGAGATAAGAGATTACGTTAGAAAGTGAGGGGGCTAAAATCCAACCAAAATTAGAGTTCCGCCTGACTCCTCATGCTGAAGTCATACAATAAAGCATGTGTCAGTGACAAAAAAAAAGTATGTTCTTGACAGAGAAAGAAGACATCAGTTTGAATAAAGCACTATATAAAGTTAAGATTCTATTTTTGTTTGCACTATTATTAAGAAAACAAGATTTGTGGTCCATGATAAAGACATAATACATTTCAAATACAGCCTCCACTGCAAACAGGGCAGATGTATTTGCTAAAAATAAACAAGCAAACGACCATACGGCATACAGCAGGCTATAGATCAGGGCTCCCCAATCCTGGTCTTAGAGGGCCGTTACCCTGCATGTTTTAGATGTCTCCCTGCTAACACAGCTGATTCATATGTGTCATTATAAGATATTCATTTTAATCAGCTGTGTTGGAGCAGGCAGACATCTAATCTAAAGCATGCAGGGCAGTAGCCCTCTGGGACCAGGATTGGGGAACACTGCTATAGATGGATAAAATGGATACTGGGTCGGTCCATCACAACAGGACAAACAAGGGTTGAAACAACATTAGCACAATGTATCTACCGGTATGCCAATATCACTGGAAGTACTTTAGATTGTAATGCTCTTGTGTTGATACCAAGATAGGCTATAGTGTACAGAGTACATTAAATCAAAGACAGATCAAAATTCACCAGGTTCCAATGATCTCTATTAAGGCAGGTAGAGAACGCCTTGAAAGACTGTCAAGACATTATAGTTGTTGAGGGGCATTTGTTAATTATGTGAGGGTCCAATGTTCTGAAAGCAGTTCAACACACATTTTAATAAGTAATATTTATTTGAATTGCAATGCATATACACAGTATATCAAATAATAGTGGACCTATAGATTTACAGCATCCTACTGTATGTATCCAGTATGTCAATGGCACCCAAATCACTATCCCTTTTCTATTATAAGCTTTGAACTATTACACCTGTTTGCTAATATAAGTAATCTAAGGGTAGTAATGTGTTCAAGCTTTTCATTAAATTTTATTCAATTTGTTTAAGGAAGAAGTAGGATTAGATGTTGATTATTTGTAATAATTTCCTAATACCATTGCATTACACCACATTGACCCCATAGTGCCAATAGTATTTCTAATACCTCACACACCTCATGACCTAGCCTTAGAAACCCCCTATTATACTTTATTTGACCGCAAGACATTTGACTGGAAGTCATTATTAACCCAGAGAAACCCATTTATCATGTGGCTACATTAGTTGGCATGTTTTGTTCCTTATGAATTTAGTACTGTTAGGTAAAGCTTGGGTTAAACATTTTTATATAAATTAAAACGCTACAAAACTAAAAACAAATGATAAACACCCCTTGGGTCAGAAAATGGTGTATTACATAATTTGATTTAAAGATTCAGAAATTTGTACAAATGGTGGTTTATACATTTATGTATTGGGACACAATTACAGTATATACAATAATGTAATTTATTGTACCGGTATATACATATTGGGAAGAATGGGTACTGTCCATGAAATTGTTAGGAATGTATATTTTCTGTATACTTTACTTCCTGGTGTTTGTCTTGTGGAGTGAAAATCAGCAAGAAACAGCACTTTAAAATGGAACCACCAAATATAACCTTTATATCATGAACTGGTGACAGAAATTATATTTAATGACCAGAGTTGAGTCCATCCAAATACATTCATAGATTTTTTTACGCTAAAAATAATTTCTGAAACACATATTTCTAAAGTTAGTGTGCCATGATTTGATTTACCTCAGTTTATTAAATAATTAAACTGTTAGTATTCTCTTACACTGAAATGGTTTAAACACAATGATCAATTTACAGAGGGCATCTGTTTGTGTCCTTCAGGAGACACCCATATCAAGTGTTTTGATAAACCAATATAAAATTGCAGTCTTTTTTCTAAATGTGCAATTACAAAATATTAGAATTTGCTGATATTTTTCTCAATTTACAAAATTGTGTCTTTAATTGCCGTCTTCATTTAAATTACGCTTTCGAAATTGAATTCTCTGCAAGGACAGGCCTCCCCACTCCTCTCTCTCAGTCCCATTCCTCCTCATCTCTGTCAGGGTTGTTAGGGTTGTCATCTCTTGGTGGCTCTTGGAACTGGATGTTGGCCAGCATGTCCCTCATCTCCACCATTAGACGGTCCACTACTTGGTGGAGTTCCCGACCGGCCCGAGCCACCTCCACGCCTTCCTCCTCTGGCCTCTGGCCAGCCTGAATACAGATTGCATGACAATTATCTGCAGAAGCTTTGCTCACATACACTCACTGCTCCCAATCACTGCAGTACAGGCCAGAAACCAGGGACTATACAATTATGTAGTCCCCCATCTAGCATACCCCTCCTGGTATACCCCTCCCTGTAACGCTACGAGGATATAAAAGTGTAGTGTGCGTTTGAATCAGAGCAGCGGTTCTTCTGCTCCACCGTGAGTTATGGCTAACATTATTGTTATTTTCCAGCCTAGTTATATAGCTATTGCTCACCTGTCCTTCAACAGCCTACACTCCGATAGCTATGCCTTCATTGACCAAATGGCACACAACGTGGGTGCAGTTAATGTGTGTAATTTGAAAGGTACTCATTTAGTAGCCTAGCCTACCTCATGCTGCTGTGCTCAGACATTCTCGTGTTGACATCAACATCCATATAATTTCTGTAGTCCAATCATCTTTCCAAAAGAAAATATAAACCACATTTTGAAACGAAAATATCAAATCCAACAAGCTGTAGGCTACAGAAACTTCAACAGCAGCAGCATCGCGGCAAAAGTACAGCCATGCAGATTTCATGCTAAAAAGTGATCTGCCATAAGTGATCTGCTCTACCTAAAACAGATTGTCGATTCATCCACGAGAGTGCACAATGACTTAGATTATAACCAATCTAGTCTGTTTTTTTACCGGTAGGCTATACATCTATTTAAGGAAGAAAAGACTCAAGCCAATAATTTTCCAGCCACCGATAACATTTTGGCACAACGCCGGTAAAGGTTATCACCTTTTTCTGTGGTGTGATAAACTCAAAACACAAATGTATGTCTGCTTTGCTTTATATTCTGCTTTGGTGACAAAAACTAAAACATTGTTGCACATACCTGTTAAATGTGCATGACCCAGAGTTAATTTATTAGGATTAAAATGCATATACTGTAGCTGACAAATAAAACTACAATTGAGAGGAGGGACTCAAAATATGTAAGTTAGCTTTATAAGCTTCTAAAGCAATACTTTTCCAAAATGTTTAAAGGAACACTCAACCTATAGTGTATGTAAACTACTGACCCACTGGAATTCCGACATAGGTAAATATTAAGTGAAATAATCTGTAAAAAAGGACTTGTATCCTAATTTACCTACTAACATTACATTTGTGGAGTGCTTATAAATTTAAGTGATTTTAACAAATATTATGTGTATGTACACGTCTGACTACATCAGATGAATGCTGATTAGTTAACGCTTGAATAACATTTTAATATGTATAGTTCACCTAGTGTTAGTAACACAAAAGAAAACTATTAGTAAATAAATAGGATTTGCATATACAAATTTAAAGTACATCTGTACTTCCTAGTACATTTACTGTATATGCAACTGGCCAAGATATTTATATCGTCAAAATCTATTTACACGTTCACTCCATTCCACTCACCTGAAAGTTGAAATTTGGCAGCAAGGAACGGAAAAACAGTGACAATGTGCTCTCACTGGAAGCAGCATGCCTACACATACGTTACACACAAGTAGACACACAAAATGGGCATAGAAATTAGCATACAGGCCTTTGAAATACAGTAGAAGGAAATACGTATATAGCCATATATTCTTACACTATTCTGTAATAAAATAGATAATACTATATATATTATTGGTACCAAGATAAACCCAGATTATCCCGTACCTCTCGGGCCGTGTATAAGATACTACAGAGTCCAATGGGGGTAGAGGGTCAAAGCCCATCACAGGCTGAGTAGTCACTTCCTGATTGGATAAACAAAACCACAATATTGAGAAGCCTTTAAACAATGTTGTTGTGACTATATAGAGAACAGACACGTATAATAATATTTGATACCATCTCATTGTGATCATTAGCCTATTTCAGGTAGAATGTTTGATTCCTTGCTCTTCTGCTGGCAAATACATTGTGAGGTGTTCCAGTCATTACAAGGATACCAATGATCTTCACAGTGGAACAAGATATCCAGCCTAGTACCACATTTTGTTACATTGTCTCCTAAGAACACTTGCAGAATCAAGACCGCAAAGTATAAATGGATTATCTATTCCTTTGCAACCACAAACTGATCATCTCCTAAACTCCCTAGTATGTTTTATTTCATAAAATGTTTTCCGTAGACCCAGCATTGACAGCAGCAGACATAATAGACATACTGTACCCTTTTAATCAAATAAATATTATTTTATTAATAACATTTTTCAGGTATGACCATCGGCATGCAACACGTTTGTCTTTATGGTGATGAGACTGAACAATGATAAAGGCAAACTGTAATGCTATATGGCACTGGTAGGATAACACCATGGTACAATCAGAAAAAAATGTGGGGAGAATCATTTGATATGTTTTGACCCAGATTGTTAACATAGACAGTGAATAGAGATGGGCCTAATACTGAACCTTGGGGCACGCATTTGCTTACATTACATTACGTTAGCTTACATCCATTACATTGTCAGTCTCAACAACAGTCAGACTACAATGGTGTACACCTCCTTAATTGCTGCGGTTTCAGTGCCATGATGCTTTCCTAAGACGTGAACAGATACAATGCCTTTTTATTTCTAAGAACAGTTTAGAAATCTGCCTATACAGTAGTTATGGAGAAGAGGGATCCACCCTAGAAACTTCTCTTTTCTTTCTAAAGGGAGATTAAAAGTCTTTCATAGTATAGATATAAATGCCATAATGTATGCGGTTCCAGATCCTGAGGTTATACGGTCTACTGCTACAGAGCAGTGAATAATATACAATGAGTGAAAAATGAAACCAGCAGTGTAGGAAACTGTCTCAAGGTCAATAAATGCTAGAGAATATAATAGTTTGGAACTAGAAGCTGTAGGCCACAAAACAATTCAGCTGCAAATGATATGGTGGCAATGATGACAGTCTCTCACCAGAGGTAAACTGGATGTGGCTTCTTTGATCTCAGAGAGCAGAACATGGCGATGGATGTTTCGTGGGGCACTCTGGTACCTCTGCTTTCTCCTACAACACAATAAAAACAAGAGTGTTTTGCTTTGTGAATTATAATATAGAAAACCATCCCCACATCACCAGTTACAATTGCAATGTATCTTAAATCCAGGTCAGGTCTATTTACATACAAAATGCCCTACACATTGGCCATGTCATTTATGGAGCGTCTTTATGGAGATTTATAGAGCATCTTTTCATCTGTTCCACATGGGCCATTACATCCGCAAAACATGAGCTGACTGTTAACAGAGATGCTGCTGTGAAATTGACATTTAAAGGCAGCGAACGGTAAGGTAGCGAGACGCGACGAGATACTGTATTTCAGAGGTGCCCAATCCCGGTCAAATAAATGGGTCGTTATCAGTCTCTGCAGAAGCCTGATTACAACTCATTCATCAGAATCAGGTGTGTTGGTGCAGGGAGACATCTAACACATGCAGGGCAGCAGCTCTCCAGGACCAGGATTGGGCACTCCTGCTGTATTTGGTGAATTTGACAAAAAGCATATTAATTTACAATTATCTTTATCTTTACTCCTTCAAATTACAGGCAGTGTAATATAGTATACTATGCAGTAAAATAATGCTGTGTCAAAGCTGCCACACATGCAGGTAATCTGATGCTGCTAATGTCATATTCATGTCTAGTTGTTCTCCAAGCATTAGCTGTATTCATACTGTATATACACAAAACTTTGGGATTTTTATGTTACTTTCATAATTTCCACTGATTATGGTGGAATAATTCTGACAAGTTACTATATAAATAATGCTGTAATTTAAAGGGTTAATTTTTTGTTTACAAAGAGTTTTGCAAATAATCAAGATTTAAACTATTTTATAACCCCACCTCCAAAAGCCTAGCAGTTAACAGAAGATGCAATAGACATTTTTACATTACATTTTACAACATAACATTATATTTGCATGGCTTGCTTAACTTTGTGTCATATTAATTTGGTAAAATATGAAAACTGAATGTTGTGAAGGTCAATGCTCTTTTTGTTCATGTTTCTATGATGGAAACAAGAACATTGTATCGTGATTTTATTGTCTGCACATGTACTTAAAATCACTGGTGGATGTACCAAATGCTTTTATGAGTAATGGGACATTATTTATGTTGATATTACAGTCTCTTCAATTATGTGTCGTAAAATTAGTACAGTTAGTCACATTTGTTATAACTTGATTATAACCAGTTTAGACATATTGTAAAGCCAAAGTTCTAAATCTTTTTTTATAAACACATAGGCCTTAAGTGCTTTATGGAAAATGTTGGCTGTTACCTGCCTTTCTGAAAGAAACATTTTACATTTTCCCCGACCTAGTCTGGAGAGTCAAACTGGTACAATGCTTATTCCCTAACTTGCAGTGACTCACCCCTAGCTGGACCAATCAGAATCTAGAATGGCATTATGAGTAATTTCTTAAGAAAATGTTCCTGAAATTAAATCATAGCTGCCACCCCTGAAGAGAAAAGAATGAGCAGAGTATAATATGTATATCTATAATGTTAATTTCAATCTACCAAATATGAGTGCTCTTACATTGCAAAGACAATTGCAAAGCCATTTCATGATTCAGTTTTAATTCAGTTTAAGGCACCAAATAAATTGGACACGGCCAAATGTTTATGTGTTTGATCATGTGTTCTTCAATTCAACAGCTGAGCAAAGTGCAGAACTGTCTACAAAGTGTGATCCAAATAAAAAAAAAGAACATCGTCATGATGCACGCACACTGACCAATCACACCACCCCTGGCAAGCATTTGTGTGCATGCGGGTGTAAAACGTGAACAATCGTGATCTTACTTGTTTTGACATTCCTCCACTAGAGGGTCTTTGGTATCCACTTGACGCAATACCTCCTTAACACATTCCTCCAGCCAGAGAAGGACTGCTCCTTCTCTCCAAAGGATATGCGTCCTCCCCACATACAGACCTACCAACTCAGCCAGGGCGGGGGATTGCCTAGAGAACACGGGAGGGAAACGCAATGGTTTGGTTTGGGGTGGGGAGAGAATATAAAAAAGAAAATGAATAGGTTAATATTTATATGCACCGTGTGAAAGTTGATTACTCACAATGTCTATTGTATGTTCATACAACAGATTGAGATTGTATGAGGATTAATTCTTCTGAAGAATAAATGTAAGTTATATTCTGGTGACATATTACCCAATCTGACTCTTGGGGCCAAAGAAGGCATGTGATGAGACTACAGCATCTGTCTGCACCGTACACAGATCCAATAAAGGCATCAACACTAAAGAACACATGAGACAAATATAAATATTGTGTGTATGTATAGGCTTTCTTATACCTTAAACATATCATCTGATCAACATCACTAAACTCTGGAGAAACTTGTCATCTGTGAGATGGGAAAATCCTATTATAGGTCCTAACAGTGTGGTTCTTCACACATCTGACTTCTTCTGCGTTGAAGATCCGCCGTAACTACCTAAACCAAGGGTAGCCAACGCGTTACCCGCAAGCACTGGTCGCCCACAGGGCATGTTCTACAAATAGCACTGGTCGCCATGCAGCTCAGTCTACAGTCGCTGTTCTTTTTCATTGCATTGATGTACATTTGAAAATGACAATATTTAATATAACATTTTTAAATCAGTAATGACTATTACTGCAATTATACACAGTAAATTTACCAGAGTAAAATTTACTCAAATTGAGTAAAATTTTACTCCGGTCCATATAACATTTGGTCCCAGTATAAATAGAGTTGAAGAGATGGGAAAGAGGTTACAAAGTGCAGAAATATTCCCAATATATTGCAGAGGAATATATTTAATATACAACAACTAAATAAATAATAATAAAAAATAAAGTATAAGTGTGTTAACATTATGACAAAAAAACGCTACATGCAAAGCGCTCAGGACTGAATGGGCATGTTCGCAATGTCCCCCCATACCCCCTCCCCCTTTCAACTCTCTATTGCGCAACATTCTGAAGTGGTGCAACTCACTGGTCTAGCTAGCTGCAATGGCAGGTGCGATTGGCTCATTAAAACTGTATATTTATGAACAGTCAGAAGACAGAAGCACCTGAAGAAACTGCCAAATATCCATGTATAATCCAAGTTGTGTCACAATGGTTAGTTCAGAGAATCTTTCAGCTAGTAAAATGTACTACAGAAGCTGCAGTACGCAGTCAGACTCAAACGCAAAGATGCCGTTTATCATGACACTTTTTATAGTACAGGAGCGGCATGACGTCCCCACGCTCGAGTTAACTCCACCTAGAAAATTGCCGGACAGACAGAAAGTTAAATAAATATAGGGAATATTTTGCGTTTCAAATGGAAGTTGATTTTCATAGTTTATATTAAGCCTCTACATCCTTTAATGACATGCTAAGACTAAAATTACTGATTTCCCTTGACTATCCCTTTAAATCCACTCTTGTAGAAGATTTAAATTCTGAGAGTTAGTTTTACACAATTTAGAGTAAACTTTTACTCTAATATGGTTAAAAAAAACTCCATATGGTGTTATAATGAACTCTTAACACTTAACACTTAAATTACTCTCACAATTTAACTCACTACAAAGTTATTTTTTTTACACAATGTAGAGTAAAAGTTAATCGCTATAACTTTGTACAGAGTTGCATTTAACACACTATTGAGTCAAATGTTAACTGCATACCTCTTTATAGTTATATTTTACACAATGTAGAACCAAAATTCAGCACTAGACAACTCCATTCAGTGTTATTTATCTTCTAACAAAAGTGTAATTGTGCCTGAAAAGAACTGTCATAGTACCCAAAACATTGTACATATGACTAGAACATAATACTGCCCAATAACAGGTAAATTTGTACATTACAACTGAATAAACTAACAAATTAGTTTAACTATGCAACCGCATTGCATGCTGGGAATCCATATTCGTTACAATATATAGGCCCGGTTTCTCATAAATGGATTAAGCCAAAATTTAGACTAAGAACATTTTTCAATGGAAATCTTCATAACATTTTAATCTTAATCCATGTCTGTGAAACCGGGCAATAATTAGTCATTATGCCAAGTGAAAAACGAATCTTCCCTTTGAAAAGCACCACTGAATTGAGTTTGCACGCACGAGCGGCTCCAGTTGTAATGCCGACAGAAAGGAAACTTAACGTATGGAACAGGGTCGGGGTCATAACGACTCCAATATATTTAACTCTGGAATTTAACAACAGTTCTAGAGTCAAAATGCCACTAAAACACTAAAAATAGAGTAAAAAATACTATTTTGGAGGAAAAAAAATTTAACTCTGGGAAATTGAATCTCTGAATTTTACTGTGTCGCCAACACATTATGTTTATAACTGATAAGCAATTGTTGTAATGTTGGTAAGGTTAATGATTTTAACATATATGGGTGTTCCATATGGATGGCAGCCTTGTATCAAAGTCTAATATAATTACAATGGCGTGATTATGGGGGAACAGTTTTTCATTTTTATGTTGCTATGAACATAAAAAAACTCTATTGATGGAATAAAATCAATCAAGAATCGGTGAATATAAAATTCTGATGTGCTTAAGGTAAGTCAAAAAATTAACCGAAACCAAACAGTGTCTGCAGGCCAGGGGTCACCAACCTTTTCGAAACAGAGTAACTTCAAGAGTACTAAGTAATATAAAGGGCTGGTGGTTTAAAACAAACATCCTGTATAACAAAGTTGCACGGGTCACCTTTAATGAAAATGTTATTAATAATGATAATGTGAAGCGACTACCTGATCACATTACGGATGATTCCTCACAATGATAATTGAGCACATAAAACATGCAACACAATTTTTGTTAATCTCATCAGTTTCAACATTTGAAACTCAGCATTTTCATCACATCTGATATTTTTTGTCAATATCTTTCTTGACATCAAACCATCACTAACCATTCGGATAAACATCATCAGCTGTACTGTAGGACTACTGCTGCTGTCTACAGACTTGCATTGGATGCTAAACCATCTGCACTTAGAACCAGATCCCGGACCAGCTGCTCTGTCAAATAGCCGACACTCTTCCAACCATCGTACTTCTGATACTATAATACAATACTTCTCTGCATTGCGCCGCTTTGCCGCTGCCAGTCATACAAATGAGAGATCGTTCTTTCAGAAAATAACTCTTACTCACAATCGTTGCAAAAATAATATGTTTTCTTTCGCTATTCTGCCATGTTTGAGTTTATTCTAGCTCCGCACTGTAGCTGCGCCCGTTGACTTGTCTCAGAAAAGTGAGATGGAGGTTGTCACGCGAACGATATTGACGCCAGACAAGATCATTTTCAAATCTACATCAATGCAAGTGTTATTGATTCGAGAAGAACAGCAACACAATTAAATAAAAACATTTAGACGGAGCTCCATGGCGATAGTGCTATTTTTAGAACATGCCCTGCAGGAGACTCACATCATCCCTGCAGGCGACCAGGTGCCCTTGGGCACCGTGTTGGCTACCCCTGATAGAATCAATCAAATGGGGCACTTTTACTATCCATTGAAATAATGTGACAGTGGTAACTAGAAGCAAACTGTATCTATAAACTGGGTGGTATGTGATTTGGGGTGTCAGTCAAACCTCCAGGGAACATGATGAGAGCATTCTGCAGCAGCAGGTTGGCCCTGCATCGAAATCTCTCCTTCTCTTTGGGATCCATGTCTTCTTGCTGGCTGAGGTGGAAATGACCCAGTGCCACAGAGAAGGCGAAGTTTGGTAGCTGGGAAAGATTCCTGTGCACCTGAGAGACAAAACATATTGGGTCTGGACAACACTAAAGCAACAACAGAGCAACAAAGTCTCTACACAACTTACCTCCCAGTCCTGGTATAGGCGGAGCAGAGATTGGTACTCCCGTGACCGCAGCATTAGGAAATCAATAAGCAAAAGCATGCAGAGTGGGTCAGCATCCGGGTCCAAACTGCGTGAGAAGAAAGAGAAACAATGGTCGTTGAACTTGCGGCTGATTGGTCAAAAAGATGACGCCACTGGAGCAGCATGCGACAGCGCTTCCAGTCAGTGTGTTATGAACGTGGCAGTAGACATATGCCTGGTTTCCACTGGTGCTTTGACCTGGCACCAGTGTTACACCGGTGACTTATGCTAATCGTGGCTCTAGACTTTTACTCTAGAGGAGTAAACCGGCATCGCCTAATACGCAAACAAACTGTTTCACAAACACAAAGGTTGGTTTATCTTACATGTTCACTGAAAGGAAAGGTTTTAATATGCCTTATATTAAAACAAAACTAGAACAACCCCCTCTATCCTAAATATTTCTGTTTTGTGAGATGGCAAAAATTTCACTTTTTTCATGAATACATTTTCAATCAGCATACATACATACATAAAGTACAATATTTTTATATCTAAAAGATTTGCTGGGAAACAAATTATGCTGATAACACAATAGAACACTTCTTTGCTTTAGCAAGGCTAGCTAGCTAGCCTAGATTTAAGGTCGGCACGCCAAAACCCGGGCAAGTCCTAAAGTCCTAGGCTTGGCATCGTGGCACCCAGTGAGGGCATGGCTACTAGGCCATGGCCTAGTAGTGGCCGCGTAGCAATCAAGCTGACAGTGATTTAAACCCAGTGCCTTTACAGAGGACAGCTGTCAGACTGTATTGCAGCACTAGCACTTACAAAAGGACCAGATCACAGCAGCCACATGGCCAGCAAGGCCCCGTGTAATAAGAATCAAAGATATACTGTAACTGAAAACTGCAGAGGCTGTAAAGCTCAGAGCTAAGGCAGGCAGTGTGTTAGTATGGTATCAAATAACTTTTATTTGCATAATTTAGTTTTACATACTGTAGTATTTGGCATTTACGGTGTAAATGTGTACATGTAATACATGTAAGACGCTTTGGATAAAAGCGTCTGCCAAATGACGTAAATGTAAATGTAAACGAGGGTCTTTTCGTGGCAAACATTTGACCCCTTGATAAAAGTGTGGCAACATGTGACCTCACAGGCCAACTTCCTTTCTAATTAGCAGCATCCGTTCATGGCAGCTGAGATAAAGATACCCCCGGCCCATTGCATTGGTTAGATTTCTACTATCAGACTAGAAACAGGCTAGTCTTTGCCCAGCACCAATGTGAAAAGGCCCGTTTGAATTTGCATGTTGAATTAATACAGTATAGTGGAAGCAGGTCATGTCTGTCTGCTTGGGCATATCTGTAAATGTTATACACTCAGTAACCGTTTGCTGTTGGTGTCCCTGCTCTACATACCTCAGGATGAGCCTGCAGTACTCCAGTGCTGTCCTGGGACATCCTCTTTTCTCCAGGAACATCATATGCTTATACAGGGTCAGATAAAATGGCCTGAAAACAAAATTACATACATGTGTTGTGCGTTTCATTTAAGAAACTCAGGATGGCTGAACAGGCAGACCTACCTGTTCTCTGCTCTCAGATAATCAAGTCTGCATGTCCCTGAGGTCAGACTGAAGAGTGGGTGAAAAGCACACTCAAAGCTATATAAAGCCCTTTCTGGAAGAGAAACCAAATGGAAACGATAATTAGCCTACATTAACATTCATGAAAATGGTGGCTTTAGCTGCACTCCAAATATGGATACATCATCTGCGATAATATCTAATATTTCTATTACATCTCAATGATAAGCACAGCCAATAACTCAGCTAGAGTCAACTTTGTTATTTTCTGGCCTGCCCTTTGCAGTGGATATACATGTAGCCTATAAACCTCTATGAAACTAGACACAGGCCACTACCGTGTGCACTAACGCGTAATCAAATTGAAGAATGTATTACTCTTATTTACACTAGGGATGCACGGTATTGATAAAATGTTATAATGATCATGAAAATTGCAATATTGATATTTTTAAACATAAGTAAATAGACAAAGGTTATGAGAAAATGCATCAAAATATATTCATAACATATCAAAACAAATATATATATATATATATATATATACACTCAGTATATATACTGATATATATATACTGAGTATATATATATATATACTGAGGAAGCATTATTTTTGGCCGCTAGTGTTTGCTCTTCGATCTCTATTATGTCATTAGCTTCCTCAGCCACACATCTTACTTTTTTGTCTAAATGAAACCCAACTAAGCTAAATAGCCAACGGACGCATATCTACAATAAATAAACTGAATATTGCATAACTTCTGCAACATTTTCGATATGATATTGCGCAACGTGATATTGTGATAACTATACTGAATCAATATATTGTGCACCCCTAATTAACACATTTACACCAAGTTGATGCACAGCAATTACATCCTTTTAAAAATGCATAGCCTATAATCTAAATCAATATTACAGCCCTTTGGTTGGTTAAATATATTAAATCAACAGTAATTCTAACAGCTAATTCTTTGAGATTTCCTTATCTACTCCTACATATAAGATTTGCATTATAAACTGTATCCTTACATGAAGGCTTGTCTTACAAAAGATACAAAGTATCATCAACATCTTTCCTAAACTGTCAAAAAAAGGCAATTCACATAAGTGAGTATGCAAAAAATGAATCTGGAACATTCCATTGCTTATTTGTCAGCGTGAATAGTGCTAAATCTATGGTAGTATAAAATGTCCCATATGAGTTACTTTCCCTTAAGGGAGGTCAAATGATTATAGTTCCTAGAATTGTTTGTTTGCTCCTCACCAACAAGGTCCCTGGCCATCTCCTGATCCTCTTGTATACGGCACACGTCTGACAGCTGAAGCAGAGAATCAATGTGATATGGGTTCATCTGCAGCAGAGTCTAAAGTGAGAGAAGACCAGAACAACATCTTACTGAAGAAAACTATGAATAATAGGGATTATTCACTAAGCACAGTGGTACAATATTTGCATAAACCTGCCTTGCCTTTGATGGATATGATTGGTATTGTTACTGATGCAAATTAAGGGTGGTCACATGTCAAGTCACTATACTTGTGTGTTGTAAACTAGTGGACACTGACTTGTAGAAGACAAGGTTCATAAACTGCTATCAAAACAGTAAACATATGGAGAATATTATGGGTATTACTGCAGATATATAATTATGTATTTGTACAAATGAGTTCTTGGTAAAAACCTGAATTTTAAAATCTTACTGCAAATGTTAATATTGTTGGGTGTGTTTTTATTTTATTTGTACAATTAATCTTTCCAGTCAGCTCAATAAACTTGCCTTTATAATAACAACACCATCATCAGAATATTAAATAGTTAACATATAAAACTATGTATGCTGTTAACATCTGTAAGAATGAAACCTTAATACGCACTCCCGGTATTATGCAACTGCATATATGATCTTGCCTGTGTGACCCAGGATGGAAAAAGTACCACAGTTCACCATGCCGACATTATGCTCACCACAATATTGTTGGGATCCATTGACTCCACAGCATCCAGGAACTTGAACTGTACTTGCTGGTAATCACGACTGTGCTCAATTGTGAAGAACTGCAGGCCATCCTTTGACTGTAGCAGTGTCATTAAGATTCCTAAAAACACGTGTAATTTGTGATAAATCTATAGTTGGTGGTAAAATAATGTAGTATATACACTCTTTCTTAATGCCTTAGTGTCAGCTAAGGACAGCTAACATGTGCATCTGTCTTTAAAGCTCATTAACTAGGTGAATGATAAGTTCAACGAACATCTGTTTAGGGCGCCTCTGAGTCTAGTCAACAAGAGAATCATTTGTACATTTGATTCATGGACACGAAAGTTAGAAAATCTCTATCATGATGTCAGCATCATGCAACATGCAATGAATGTAGCTTCTGTTGCAATTAGCCAAGAAGGTTTCGGTTTTACGCTATTTTCCCCACTGTGACAAACATTCTTGTCAGAGAGAGAAAGAATCGGACAAAAATCAAATAACATCACCAGATCAATACAGAACAGCTTGTTAGTTATGATTACCATATAATCAAACAAAAAGTTATGACAGAAATTGCAGTTGATAATTTGATCTGCGGTAAACATTGAAGCTGTGTGCACACTGTAACATCAGTAAGCAAAGATTAGCTGATAAATAGGAGAATTCAAGATAAAAGATAAACAAAATGTTTGGAACTACTACAGCAGGAATATTCAAATACATGTCAAATACAAGTTGCAGCCAAATGTTAAAGTCTTTTTGTGTTAAAGTCTAAAGTCGGTTTGTGCATAATGCAAGATGCTTCCAATATGAGAAAACAATTACCGAGGTGTAAAAATATACACTATAGTTGTAACCATTGAAAATATTAATAATAATAAAATGTAATTTAAAAAAAGTAATGGAAAACTGTCTGTCGCTTTACAATACCAAGAAACCAAGGGTAGCATGACTAAAACAATGTGACATGCAATGCATTGTATGGCTTTCAGTGGTTTAAGCGCCATCTAGTGAACATTTTTGGATTTCTAATGATCATGCAGTGGTACTGCCTTTTCATTTGGATCTACTATAGTCCTACAGCAGTCATAGTTTAAGATAAGCGCCCCTCCCGGGCGCTGCACGGTGCCTACTGCTCTCTTGAGGGATGGGTTAAATGCAGGGGATGAATTTCCCTACATGTATGTGTATGTGACAATAAAAGCACCTTTATAACTGATACCTTACCTGGTCGGCTGAAGCGAGGCCAGGTGTCTCTAGGAATGGTCATCCAGGTGGTACGATGGAACTGCCTTTGTCTCTGTCGGGGTCTATTAAATATACAGTCCAATCTCATCAACTAGTCCAAACTAGAACAATTTCTATTAGAGGAATATTTGATTTTTTTTACCTTTGATCTCCAAGAACTGCCCGAGCCCCAAAGTATCTTTTTAGCTCGGTCTCTGGATTCAGGTTTCTAAAAAAAACAAGAGTCATTTTTTTAAATCCTACAGCTAATAGTGGACAATTCCCTTTTTGCGCAAAAACACTACCGTATACAATATCATTCATAAATTAACAGATCAGCTTGGCTAAATCAATCACATTGTCAAAACTAAAGACATGTTACATTGTATAATGGTATGTAATACTATACATTATAATGTACATAGTACACAGAAATGTATTGTCTTGAAGATATAGAGCAACTGTTTCTTCTCCAGAAATAATACACCTTCAAACAATTTACCATGCCCCTTTGGTCTAATGCTACATAAGCGTTGTATGAATTATGACATGCAGTCCATGACATATTTACTACTACATATAACACATAGAAAGAGTTAATGGTGCAAGACAACTCGTCAAACACACAAGCATACAAACAAATTCTGCTTTCCTACAGAATTTGGCCGGCCTATATTTTAGTTTTATTTCTTCTTAGCCTACATTAAAAATACCTGGCATTAGAGGAAAAACTATTTGGGTTCGCTCAAAAAGTTCACATCACGATAATAACAAAATTATATTAGCATAAATATAATATTATGATAGCCATGTACTCATTAATGTGTTAAGACTGTCAATTCCAATCCAGTTACCAAAGAGCAATGGCAGACATGTTTCTGTCATAGATCCATAGGCCCTACTCACCGGTGCTCTACATAAATTGGAGACCTGGTGTCAGAACCCCCACAATCCTCATTATTCAATGTAAGTGCACTGGACTGCTCTATGGTCTCCAGCAATGCATCTATATCATCGTTTGCTACATCATTCTGAAACAATAAAGATTCATTAAATAATCAACAACAATTCATAAAAGAACCATTCACACAATCTAATGCATTTAAAAATAAATTTGAGGTCAACATCATGCAGAAAAGTTTCCATCCAAACTAAATACCGGTCTCTCTTCAGGATCAACATTTTTCCTTTTCTTTTTCTTCTTTTGTTTTTTTACTTTACTGCCAGAACAAGTCTGAGGAAAACAGAAGAAGAAACAAAATTCACATTTAGGTCAAACAGCCATCTTATATTAAATCATTAAATAAAATGATTAAAAATAACATAAAAGTCTAATAGGCATTCTCAATATTTCAATGATTTGTTGAGTCATACCTTTGCAGATTCTTCCTCATATTTTTCACAGTTCTCAGTGTCTCGGTTATTACTATTATCCATGCCAGTATTACTTGAATTTGAATTTTCTTCATCTTCATTGACTGACAAATTATCTGAACCCTTCGAGTCATCACTGATCTGTAAAAATAGTGAGCAAACAATAGAAAACACTAGTAGACTACCCCTTTTTACAGTTAAAGAAATACTTAAAATCGCGACATGAACAAACATATGTGCTAGGCTACCGTATATAATATAGGATTATTAATCCAAAAAGAATGGTGTCTCTCGTCAACCAAATATGATTTGAACACTTCAATGCTGTCTGACAGCTTCCCAAACATTCACAAAACTGAATGCTGTTGTGTCCGTTCTCTTGTTAGCACAATACATTACACATAAACACGAACGTTTCTGTATTTTGTAGTCAAATTGAGTTATGGTTCATGGGCCATCTCTACATCATGGCTAGCTAACGAGCTACCATGACTTCTGTCAAAACTTTTGACGATGAGAACATGTCATCCTCATTATTTAATAGTATTAAACGTTCATCGTTTACCAGTTCAAAAATATTCGTGGCTGTTTTATGATTGTTGTTCTTTTTAGATTTTCGGCTTTTAGTGTTGGGCTGGATAAGATGTTCGTCTATTTCTCCCCTGTCTGCCTCAATCTGCAACTCCTGTACATCGTCTAAGTTTAGATCAGCGATTCCTAGAGCTTCTTGTCCTCGCTGTTTCCCTTTGAGTCTTCGCAAAGCCCGACTCGACATTGTCCGTGTGTCTATATCTACCCATACACTTAACTACACGCATTTGATTTAATTTGGCTAATGTGGCTGTGTATTGGCAGCATGTATCAAGAATAACAACACAGCTAGACACCAGTTTTCATTTGCTGTATCCTTCCTTTGGCATTTTGGACGATTCATATACAGCTTTAGCTGAAATGCTGCCACCTTCTGAAATGGAGTGAGACTTTATGATGCTATTGCTTTGACTTGGCTTAACCCTCTATGACATCGTTAATGTGCAGGAATATAGTAGTATATTATAATTAGGCTATTATTAAGGCTATTATCATGAATAATAGTCGCACAACAGTCTGATAACATTTTACAAAACTGCATTTGTTTTTGTCCCAGTGTTCAGCCATGTTCATTTGCAATGCCCAATTTAATACATGTTTTCATCTGAAGACTAACATTGTTGGTGTATCTTTTATTGCAAGATATGCAATAACCTCAACTTAATCTTCACTAGAAAATGTGCAATGGTGTCTTTACGTATATAGTGGGGGCAGATTGCATATTGGCTGGGACACCTGGTTGACTCCCATCAATACATACATCTCTTCTGACTGTATAAAAGGCAAACGAGACTGTAACTGGTAGCATTGCAGAGAATAGGGTTGCTCTCAGGATGAATATTTTATTTTTTTGGTTTGTTGTTTGTCCTCCACATATTCCAAAACTTGCTTATGGTGAGTTCACAGCAGATTTACCTGGTGTGATAGTTATTATTTTGTGTCAGTGTGTGTAGTGTATACTAAAGTGTATACTGTATAAGCTAAATGTAACCTATTGCAGTGACTCAATCTATATCTAAAAAGTTGCATTCTACCTTAACCCTTGTATCATGTTCACTTTTTAGACCCTTTGAAATTGTTCAGGTCAAAATTACCTTGGATATGGACATTATTGTGGTGGCAGTATTATTTCATTAATATAACAATATCTACTCTTCTTTCGAAGCATTATACAATGCACTCTGTGTTTCTCCTTGGCTATGCTTTAATACATACATTGAAGTTTGACAAGGACTCAGAGTTGAATTATTTTTTCTAAAGATTCTTTAAAATGCTAGGAGTGCTTAAAATGTACTAACTTTTCATACATTCAACTTATTGTAGACCTTATTAACATATAGCACAACAAATTTATTTTAAAAGCTTGGAGCCCTACAGAATGAGAAATGTTTCCAGTAGAATATACAATGTAAAAAGAATAATTCATCAGTGGACAACATACCCTTGGGTATGTTACTGTATTAGGTCCCATAATAGTTTCCTGGTTGTAAAAGCTAGTAAAAGTAGAAAACTTTAATTGTACCGATAAAAGACTTTCAATAGCAGTTAAAGTACAGTACATCTCAGTCTCTTTAATAAAATGCCCTATGTAAACATAATTCACATAATTACTTGTAGATATGAGGCTCAAATATATATATTTCCATCATGTCATTATGCTCCTTTTCCTCTTTGGAGTTATTTCATTTTTTTAAATATATATTAGATTAATGACATTTACCATTTACTAAATCACTTTCTGATTTCTATTTGTGTCAAAACATACCTTTCTTTGTTTTCAGTTAGAAAACGGTTTCAGTGCTACACATCCATAGTTCATTTCTAGAAGCTTTTATACTGTACAATATATTTAGCAGAACAGTGGTATGACATATTTATGACTCGTTGCCCAATACAGAAATGGGGTTATCATATGCAGCAGACTCCAGGTCGTCTACACGTTTTCTGCGCGTCTCGGGGGGAGGTCTTGGGGGAGGGTTTTGGGGCGGGTTCTTGATACTCTCTCCAACTGGCTTACGGGTCTCTTTCTGTGGAAGAATGGGCTCCCATTGTTCTCCTCGAATTGCTGCCTAGAAATCATGACGGTATATAGTACTTTACAAGCCAGAATGACTACAAGTTATGTACATCTATTTATAGAGCACGTTTAAAAATACAAATTCTACAACAAGATCCAAACAAGAATTACATCAACACACAAGAATAAATAAAAACATGATACAAACAAAACAAGTAAGCATGTGTGTCCTTAAGTGTGTCCTTATGATTCTAATGCAAAAAAACTACCGTAACACTTTTTGGGACTGCAGATGGAAATGATTTTATAATCTAAATATAAATAAAAAAGATAAATCTGGTCCAAAGCATCTTTCCTCTCTTTTGAGTTTAATGTATTTTGTACATGGTCCTTACACAAAAAAAAAGTATTGTCATCAAGACTTAGATATAGATTAGATAAAGGAATGATCTAGTCAATTTAAAGGACCTTGAAGTGTGATGCAGTATAATACAAGCAGTGATTTACTATTGAGCCAATATGCGTAATGCCTGAAAAACATGTACCGGCACAATAAAATCGATTCAGTAACTTGTAAATAGTAACGAGTGGCCAAAAGGGGGGAATATGGTCCCTCTTCCTGGCACCAATCCACAAAATAGCAAGCACATTCTTGGCAATGATGACAAATATAAATTATTATATTTCAAAGAGTAAAAATCAGGTGCTATTCTACATAATAATAGTATTATATAAAACAATTAGTATATCCAAATATATAAAGAATACCTGAGTTACAACAAGATGTCATGGTTACCACAGAGCAGTGTCTATTTTGACATGGTGCTTCTTTGCTGCAATTTCCTTGTTTGAAATTTTACACCCCATCTTGCACAACAGTGAACCTATTGTCGATGCTTCCTAGACTTGGATAATGCACCAGTTCCTTACAGTATATTAGAAAACACTGGAAAGCTAACCACACTTACCACTAGGTAGATGAGGCTGGCAATCCCCAAGCAGACACATCCGAGGACAGTGGCCAGCACAAAACCCCCAGGTACACAAATGCTATTCAATTGAAAAGAAGCAAGTAGGACATGGGTGTGATGATGAGTGACTGCTAGATAACAACAAAAGAAACCTTAAAGTAATTTTGAGAAAGAGAGAGAGAGATATAGAGAGAGGCTGTAAGGAATGCTGTCTAGCAGCATGACTCACGCTGCATGTATAAATGCTCTGACATAGTAGTTCCTGGTCAATGGTCCAAACGATTTTACACACACAGTGAAGCAGTACTGGCCCCTGAACATAATGACATAACCAAGATCAGAATGAAACACATGTTAAAAGCACCACACAGATGACAACTAACTACAAAGTATCTACACTACAGCATCACTTACGTTCTCTCTACACTTGTACCCTTGTTCCTCTTGCCTCTTGGGTACTCCAGCAACAAAACAAACACCCCTGCAGCTCTAGCTCATTGTCAAGGAATGTTACACTGCAGATTGGGTTTCATTGTATTAAAATAGTATATTTCTGGAAACTTTTTATTTAAATCTGAATGAATTTTGTGGCTTTTGGTTAAAGGATACACCGCATAAGCAGCAAACTCCCAGCCTCTGAACTGCCCAGCCACTGCAATAATACCACCTGTGAGGAGAACTGAAATAGGGAAGTAAAAATAAAAAAAAGAAGTGAGTTCTACAAACTTTGTTTATAAATGCATTTTGTTATCCAATTTTACTATGCATACTGTGGAACTCACAGAAAGAAAGAAAATTACACGTTTTAAATGTATATCGACCACAATATATTACATTGTTAACAATCAAAACAAAAGATATGTCGTGAATTAAATACTTTATAATTATACATTAAAAACGGTTGTACATACTCAATGCTGATGCCAGTGCTTGTTCATTTGCCCACATAGCCCATTCTATTTTCCCCATGTCTTCGACAGAACATAAACGCTGTGTTGACCGCTGGAACTCTTTCAGTTGTTTCCACCACTGGTTGTGACTGACAAAGATTGATACTCTTGAGGAAGAGAAGAAAAAAAAATCAGCATTCTAACACCTCCCACTTTCCCGTCATTTCCGTGAAATATGAGACTTATAACCATATAGTTATATGCTTATAACCCTCATACAATTAATACTTACAATAAAAATAACATCGTAAGTGATATATGCAACTAAAGAGAGCATCTAAATGACAGCACACAAAACGTTTTGTAACACACTAAAATATTTTATTTGGGTATAAAGAGCCGTAGCCTGTGTAAAAAATGCACATACAGAATTCTAGATACACACATGCATATATCTTTAGTAGTTAAGTTATATACAATTGATTGACCATTTCTCAGCTAGTATTTGAGACATTTTTTTGTTTTACACCAGTTGCCGAGGTTACATCAATGCAAGCTCACACTTTTTTATAGCTTTTTATTTTTTATTAAGACAGGTACTGTCTTAAGAAAGAGAGCAAGGAAATTAATAGGAGAGCTATATCAGGAAAGATTGGAAAAAGGCACTAAGGCCCATATGGGCAGTGAGTTTTTGCATGTGCCACAGCTCCACCCGATGCCAGCTCACATCTTAAATAATCCTGTAGTGTTAGTAGTTTAAAGATACTTCCTGATCTCAATCGAGACTGATCAAACTAAATGGCTTGGGTAATGTGAGATGATCTCTTGCTCACTCTCAAACATCAGATACATATGAACACACAAAAAGCTATTTGCCACCAGTGTCACAATCATTCCCTAGGCTTCTTTTGTAAAACAAGCATGGGAATCAAATACTGTAGGTAGCCTATAATGTTATCAGTGTGGCCTAAATTTGTCAAAATAAACTTATCATATACACACATAT
>JAODTR010026794.1:0-15724 GCA_025399935.1 Amblyopsis rosae
CATCCAGGGTGGTTGTGCCAACGCTAAAGCGAACATGGTTTCCAGACTATAATACCAGCACCGAAAGTTGAGCCGAGAGTCGGGCAAGCCAGTTTAGAACAATAACAAAGTGTCTCAAATTCTCCTCTCAATTTATTGGCCCATATCAGACAGTCTCAATGTGTTTGATTGCCAACTGCGGCCAAATTATGAAACATAATGTTTATATGCACTTCACTTAAAAATATTTCAAACTCCGACGGCCGTTCACCATCTTGGTTGGGGAAGTTGTGTTGTTGACATGTTTAACTTAAAAGTTATTCTTCATGCTATATACCGTTTAGAAAGCTATACATCTTACAATTGGATTGATATAAAAGAATTCGAGATACGATAGTAACATCAGGTACACTCAACGGATATGTCAGACCACCACCAGCAATAATTGCAGAAATATTAGGGTTTTAAATGTCTGTTATTTCAACTGCATGAATGTGGTGTTCAGGTACCACACATTTAAAATAGTTGTATCCTGATCTATACTGTATTTTAAGATGAGACAATTATTACATTAGATTTGCCTCAAATACATTTATTAACTGACTCTGATAACACCAGATAGCACTAGTTGTAAAAACACTGAAACACAATATTATGAATAGTATATTCATAATAGAATAGACTCAAGGATGCTTTTGATTCTGTCACTCTAAGGTCTAAGATCATAAAATCAAGTGTTGTTTTCAAGAGTTGACACGTGGCCTTGTGGAATGTACTTCACATACAATGACAAGAGAATGTTATACAGGAATCACCATCCTGGCCAGTGTTTAGAAAACTGACATTGTGCAGGTTCATACAGTATATAGATATACTGTACGTAGAGAGATTTCATAACCCTGAGTTAATTATTCGCCTCAGTGTTGCTAATGACAGCCACTCCACAGGGATGGAGGACATTTTCTTTCATGTGTCCTTTTCTCTACATAAGCCTCTGATGGGGAAGTATTGATTGACTGGAAGGCAGGTAATGGATAGATAAATGATGAGTGCTGGAAAGCCTGGCCCTATTTGAACTTTAGAGATGAAGGGATTACATGACAGATGAGTTTATCTGCTTTGTGGTATTCCACTGGTGTAGCCTGAACACATAGGCCCAAATCACACAGAGATGCGTCAGCAAAACCATTGTTTTCCTGTGGAACACAATGCCTGGCATGTGCTCTTCTTTGACGCCGCGCTTTTGTAGCATTTTGTACCCACGCATAAAAGTTTAAATACTCTGTTTTTCAGTGCAAGGCGCGGAGTCGCACTGGTCGTCGCCCTTGGCCCAGGCAGCCAATCTCTTTGGCCCAGACAGCCAATCTCTTTGGCCCAGGCAGCCAATCTCTTTGGCCCAGGCAGCCAATCTCTGTGATCGGGGCCTTATCAAAGCACTTTAGAAGCAGCCGCCCCTATTGCTAATCATCTCTGTGTGATCTGGGCCATACTGTACAATAATGTACATACAGTACATCTACTGAAAAGCAAAATATTAAGCAACATTTTTATCAGATGATTGTTAAGCGACAGTATAAGTTCTGTGCTGCTTGAGGCCATAAGAGTTAAACGTTTAGGTGGCAGATTAAATAACAACCGCATTAGTATCACATGCGTGAGCGTGACATTTTTTATTTAGAGCTGGGAGACCCAACCATAGTCGATTCAAATATCTGTAGCAGAGACTATCAGCAATCTACAAACATTCATATATACCACTTGATTTATCATCACAATATAATGAATCATTATTGGTAAATCATTCTTGGGAAAGCTTGTTGATATTTGAAATTGCTCAAAACAAAAGCACCTCTCATAAGGTGCTTCCAATCTCTGCCCCACACATTGGAAACACATTTCAAAGGCTAGGATATTGTGTTTGTGTGTGGTCTGCACCACTTTGCTTGTGTTTCTATTTAGGAGCCAGGGCTGTGCAGGGCTGTAAGGTAAGCTAGCGGGCAGCGAGGAGATATTTGGTGAGTTAATCTTACAATCGCTTACGATACCTTTTTAAAAGCAACATTCAAATGTTTAAAATCTCAAATTCTTACTAACTGTAGCTTTACACAGAGGAAAATATCAATCGGCATATTGCTCAGGTTGCTCAGCATAACAACTTGTCATTCACAAGGATTTTTTTCAATGTATATTTATTACTTTCAGTAAGCTGTTAGCAGACAAGACTGGGATGGAAAATGCTGGGTGAAACGTTTGTGTTTGTGAGCAGTGCCAGACAGTGATATACCATCGTTGGCAAGCAGAGCAGCTCTGCGGTCAGCGTAGCAGAAGTTAGCGTCGATTCAGTTCTGAGAGTGCGAACACGACAGCACAACAGTGCTGCATTGGCCGCTGTGTTCCAGGGTGTGCTGTGCTGTGTACAGCACAGATTACTCCACCAATCCCTCATTCTAATGTTGTGTCATCTCTTCTGCTCCATTACCCCCCCCCCCCCCCCCATTCCTTCCCCATCCCAGCCAAAAGGCTTTAGACGGTACTACAGCTCACCATTACTGATCCAGGAACAGTTTGGATGCATCAAAGAAGTCATGCCCATCGGTGAGAACATGAATCCTCATCGTCATTATTCAGTCACTTGCCAACGTTGTGTGCTTTGAAGTTAGCAGCAAATTCTGTTCGCCGACCCACTATACCTGTGACACTTATTCAGTTGAGTCGCTTTCACAAGATTTACATGATGCACTGCATGTTTGTTATGCCGTCCTACATCAGCAACCCTGGCAGCTTTATAGAAGTTGTTTGTGATCAGGCTGCTGTTACGTCGTATCACTTCTCCCACTGTCTATCTCTCCTCAAGCGTGCGGTAATAAAGTGGACCCAGTATACGAGACCCTGAGGTTTGGGACGTCCCTTGCACAAAAGGCCAAGAGAGCGAGCGGCTCAGATTCTCCTCGCCGAAACTCAGTAAGAACAACTCATTGTCATGTCATAGATACACTAGTTACAGTTATGAATATAAGAATTGCAGTAGACAAACAAACAACCTGAAAACATGCCCTGAACCACCCCAGACACATACGTACCAGCAACATCACCGACCACAAACTATATCAACGCGTAGTCCAAACAAACTATCAGTGCTAGTGATGGTCGTGGAATCTTTTTGGGAAGAGGGTGGGGGAGGGTAATTTAGGGGCAATTTTAAGTATTTCTTTCACTGATTAAGACTAGATTTCACTATACACCTACCGGTGTATTTGTGCATTTGGTGTACCCTAATAAAGCAGGACATTTTATGTATATTTTTTATTGCCTCACATACAATTTATTACTTCAGTTTATAAGACTATTGAGATTACAATTTGTAGTTAACATTTCACTTTGGTTCATTAATTATATTACTATTATTTATTCCTACAAAGGTAATGGTCTAAGTAGATATAGCCTTTGTAGAGCCATAAACACTACCAATAAAGGCAGTGTGGTTGAGGCCGCGTTGAAAGGTGATGTCAGTTGTAATGCTCTCATTACAGCTGTTTAGATGGACCGCTCCCATTGTAGGTCTCAACACTCCAGTCGACACTGTCCAGCTCTGCTCTCCTCGTCTTTGCGTGTCACGTGAAAGAGAAAGCTGTTGTTCACAGCTTATCACCTTTGGAGCCTTCACTGTGCTGTATCTGCAGCTTGATTAAGAGCCGCTCTGCTCTACGCAGACATCTGAATGCCAGCCTGTCCTGTGCAGCTGCGGGCGAACGGGCGTGTGGCTGTGCCGGATGACAGACACGATGAGATCTCGACAGGGGTTATAATGATGATAGTTAACACATGTTGTCGTGGTGACCACATGTAAACTGAACTGCACAGTGGGAGCTGAGCCCCTTTTCTGAAAACAAATGCTGTTTTTACTTGCGTTCATGGTCAGAAAGTGTTTGTATCTGGCTATCTATCTGGCTATCTAGCTCTCTCTCTCTCTCTCTCTCTCTGCTGAATGTTGAAATACATATTTCTTCTTCTCTGTTTGCAGACCAGTGATTTGGACAAGGTTCCAGAGGAAACAGTTGGACACAGTAGTAGGCAGGAGCTGTCCAGGAAGCACAGCGACAACGGTTAAGTATCAATTTGAGTACACTGTGTGCATCTGGACAGAAGCCAGCCCAGTGAAAGCTGGGTGAGGGGGGATGAAAGACTGTTGCTTTTCCCACAGAAGATGCTGGGAAGGTCAAAACATCGAAGAAGTTTTATTAAACATCAAGTAAAATACTAGTAACACACAAGATAGATGTATTTCTCTTCTAAGTACCGGTAATCAATGGCGTTTTAAGTAATCGATTAAAGTGTCAGGAAAGCTTTTCTTCTTACTTTAATGTAATTTATGGCTCATTCATCGATGTGACGCTAGTTATGTTCCCTGATTGAGTGCAAGGCCTTTTATGACCCTTTTATGCAACCTTTTATGACCCACACTAACCTGTTCAAAAACCACAAGAACTTTGGATAGACTGATGGAATAAATACACTGGTATTGAAAATGCCATTTGAAGCAGATTCAAGGCCAGCCAATTTTCTTTCAAACAGAATAGTAAAGAGAAGAATTGAAAAAGCTTAAGCTTTCATTGGCCAAGGCACTTGTCAACCCACATTTCTATCCAGTCTCTACAGTACATGAACTTCTTCACAGGGCTTTCTGTAAATATTTACGAATAAATATTTATGAGTGGGCGCTCCTCTAGATGGCGTTAAAATATTATTTGACTTCATGGAAAATTGTTATGCAAATGTCCTCGCTACATGTAAGGCCAGGTGTTTGCTTTAGAAAGACTAAAATATAGTCTTACAGCAAGACAAACACATTTGTGCAACTTTGTTCTGGTTATTTATTATTAAAAGACCATCTCTCATTGGCATTAAACAATATGCTGTGTTTTTAGTTTTCACAGTCCTTGAGAATGGAATGGAGCACTACCAACTGCCAGAGAGAAAGCTTGAGGATTCACTGGTGAGAAACTCAGAAACAAGTGTCTTTAACACACAGTGGACAGAGTGAGCCAAAGGAGAATAATAGAAAGCATTTTCTCTGTGGGTGTGGGGAAAAAGAGACTGAAGACAAAAAAAGCTTTTAATGAATAAAACCTTTTAGAACCGCTACGTATACCGCTACGTATATACAAGCTGAGACAACTTGTCTTCTAATACCAATCTTGGCATTAACCTACTGTAGTAAACTAAGCTTTTGTTCGCACAAAGCATTGGTATTGTAGTTCTTTTTTAGAGTGCGATTCCCATCTCTCTTATGTCCATGGTCTTGATATGGGCTGAGCTAGGCGTACCTCTGAGAAGTGCCTGAACGCTGGTTAGCATGTGAACTGTCACAAAGCCAGACATGACTGTGCGCATCCATCAGCTCGCCACACTTGGCCTGTATCCATCCACGCTGCAGAATTTCCCAGGAAACTTAAAATGTTTTCCCTCCGTCTGCAACAAATCATCGCCGACCCGCGCCGTTGGGATGCACTGACATGGGGCAAACCTTGATGCCATGATATTGGGTGCTTCTGACATGGGCTTCTAAAACCTTTCGACCTGTGACCCTCTCAAAAAAAGAGAGCTAACGTGCACTAGGACATTTGCACATTAACAATAGCATTACATACATTAATTCATTTTTCATATACTGTGTGTATATATATATATATATATATATATATATATATTAGATTGCCCTTACATCAGAGTTTAAAATGATATTAACTTCAATTTACTTTAGAGTACTGAAATGTGTACATGCATATTTTACTAAAGAAAAATACTGTAAACATTATTATGAATATTAATAAAACAAATAAGTAAATAATTATTCAAAAATAAATTCTTTAAAAAAAATGTTTGATTTACAAGTTTTTTACATTTTCAACTCCCACAGTGAGATCTACTTTAGTTCTGGCCAGTTTTTCTATTTATATTCTTAACATGTTTACCACCCTTGTCAACAATGGAAAAATATTCCCAATACGCAGGGAAACACAAAGACATACAAACAAGCAAGCAAGACACGCACACACTGAACGCAAGCCATGTAAGCAGTAAAAGGTCCAGATCTAGTTGTCCTTTTCAGGGAAGAGAGGTTTATTGCACCATATTATCAGGCTGGACTGAGCACAGCTGGCTGCAGTGTGTTTGTCTGTCACTGGACAGCTCCATTAGGGCAGGGCGGCGGACAGACAGGTGGAGAGTCTGCAGGGTGATGAGCACAAGAATGGGTTTGGTGCTCTACAGGGGAGGGGATGTGTGTCTCACACACACACACACACACACACACATACAGGGGAGGAGATGTGTTTCTCAATCACACACACACACACATACAGGGGCGATGTGTTTCTCAATCACACACACACACACATACAGGGGAGATGTGTTTCTCAATCACACACACACACATACAGGGGAGATGTGTGTCTCAATCACACACGCACGCGCATGCACACACACGCTCCTATAAACACAAGCAGTGGGTTTGAGGTGTGCGTATCAATCTCTCACACACACACACACACACGCTCCTATTAACACAAGCAATGTGTTTGAGGTGTTAACATTTATTGATGAGGTGTCCTCTGAATTTAATGGATTGCCGGGTTCTAAACCTCGTGCTATAGCACCCCTACTCTCATTTATAACACTGAAGAATTGGCCTTCCTGAGCTCCTGTCCGATATTCCAGTATCTTGTGGTCCCGCCTAGCACGGCTCTTGAGGCTAGTCGTTAGCTCCTAGTTAGCTATAATGAATTACCATCGATGTACAGTAGCTCCCTCCAATAAGGAGATTTCCTCGTTGCCGTGGTAATTGGCCTCATGCATCAGCATTATCGCAGGCCCACCTGGGTGACGGGCAGGGCGGACATTTTGAAACACGAGAAAACCAATAACATCATTCTGAGGATTTTTTTTAAGGAGGCAGATTTGGTCGTTGATGCCCTCACCCCCGAACACCAGTCCAAAAATAGCTTTTACGTCAAGTCTTTCTCATGTAAAACTAAATAAGCTTTTGTCTTCCTGCTAATTGCGCTAACAAGTCTGTGCATCAACTTCCTTCCCACCCACACCTCCATCTGCGTTTAGTTTCTCGAGACTTCACCCAGCCTGGGGGGTCCCGGTTCACCCACTCATGTTGGTGGCGAGGTAGAAACAGAACAGATTGCTGAGCGACTTGGCTCGCTGGTCCTTTAGTCTGCCACTGTGATGTAAACCATTGCTCTACCCCCCGTTTGTGTGAGAGCTGCAGTCAGTGGCATATGAAAACAACTTTATTAATGCAACATGTGGAAGGAATAACCGGCTACCAGGTTACTTATTACCTGTCAAGTCGACTGTACAACACTGCATATCACTTAATTATGGTTCTATTGTGTGTGTGTGTGTGTGTGTGTGTGTGTGTGTGTGTGCGTGTGGTCTAGCAGGAACGGAGCCAGCTTGAGGAACACGTTCTCCAGCTCAACTCCTATGTGGCCTTGTACAGCTTCACGCCCCAGGATGACCATGACTTGGAGATGAGGTTAGCTTATGCACAGTACGCACACACACACACACACACACACACACACACACATTCATACATGTACATGTAAACGGGCTTTGATGTGCACACACAGCTGTCAAACAATGTTTGAGATGAAAGGAGTCAGAGACCACACGGGTCAGTGAAGATTCATGTCTTGATCTTGCAGTTCCTCAGCATAACTCTAGTCTGACACTTTATGTGAACGGACTCAAGCGATCTCACGTCGTGCTGTGTGCATTTGTTATATTCATAGATTGATTCGTTGGCAGGATAGCCTTTGTGTGCTTAGGTTTAGGGTAGTCGTCTTCTATCCCAAAGGTTGTGGCTTTGTTTCGCTGCATGCCTGTTCTACGTGTACTCAGTTAGATGCCTACTGTATACTTACCCTGTATGGCTAACAGAAAGATGTTCTAAAGGGTCTTCTGCGCTTTAAGCTGTATAAAAAGATCTTACCCCACCTAAAATGCTGAGTACTAGCCTATATTGTATTCTGAAAATACCCCCCAAATCATGTTCTAGAAATGATCTAATTAAGAATGTCCTGATTACGGGCACCTGTCTTGGTGGCAAATCTATAAATATAAGGTCTCATTAACCCTGACACAATCAGAATGTCTTTTGAAAAATGTATTTTGTTGTTCACTTCATTGTAATTCACTTCATAGAAATACAATGATTGTCTATTTTTTAAGATGATAATAGCATCAAATAAAATGTGTGGCCACATATTTTCTTTTCTTTTTTTGACCTGTACCCTTAGAATGCATCTGTCTTGGCAGAAACCTTATTCTCAAACTATAAAGCGTTGTATCAACATATAATAGAACAATAAGCCACAAAAGATACTGCTGTTCAGTGTTATTATGGTGAGTTGCATCATGTCCACCACAATATGAAACCTAAGATAGCAATTCTCTAACCTAAGCTATCTTCCTGAAGATGGATGGGCCGTCATTTTTGTAGGGCCCCTTTTATAAAGGAGAACAATCCTTCGAAGGATAATTCTTGTTCTCAAAGAACACCATAGGAGGATTTAAGGATACCAGCGTGCGTCCTCACTCTCTCTCTTTATTGCTCGCTTTCTCATTTAACAGTTGTTGCCTTCTTCATATGATATTCGTTCACACATTCTTAGAGTCAGTGTGCACAGATATCTGTTGTGCATTATAAACCCAGCACCAGTGTTGCTTAAAACCCCTTCTGTGAAGAAAGACAAGGCTTCTCTAAGGCTTCTTTAAGGCTTCTCCAATCTCCTGTAATCAATACTTCCCTATCCATCTATAGAGATAAATGAAGATAATTCATAATCAAATTGTTAAATCTATTTATAGTAAATGAGAAAATCTGACATGTTAAAGTGATGCTACACAGTTGGGTTGCATTATTACTTATTCATTATTATTAAAAGTTATGGTTGTAGTGTTGCTGCAATAATGCCTTTTTACTTTTCCTTCAGCTACAGCGACCCTTCACTCGTATTTCCACCATTTTGGCACACAATGTTAAAATGTATCTGTGCAACTAAGTTGAATGATTCAATTGAACTATTATTAGTATTATCAACACAGCACACGTATTGTTTTAGCCTTGCGGTGTAGTGGCCCTGTGCATTTTCCTGACAAAACAGCTTTTTAGAAACAGCTTTTCATGACTCATGTTGAATATTCCAAGAAAAAGACATGTCACCAGAGAAAAAAACTAAAGGAACGTTAGCTATGTTCAAGCAAACTTCACCAGCTCTATGATTTGATTCCCATTGGTTCTACCCGGTGCACTGAGCAGATGCTATTAATTATTACACAGCCTATTGGGTACACATAAATCATTGGGCTTTGAAGTGCTTTGTTAGGAAATAATTATACTGACAGCTTGAACCTGATGAAGGTTTTATAAGAAGTCTGAAAACAAACTAAACATATATTACCCTTTTTACAGTACTTTACTGTTTCTGACTGTGACTGAATCGATCTAGCCTAGAGGTTTTCTTAGTTCTATAATTTAAAGTTTAGAACAGGATATCATTAGTTTTTGTTATATAAAGATCAAGATGGGGAATAGGAACATTACAAATATTCTTTTAATCTATTTATTTGTAGACCAGGAGATAGAATCATACTGGCTGATGACTCCAATGAAGATTGGTGGAAGGTAGGTGTGAAACCAGTTTTGTATTTAAAATCTATAACTCATTTAATTATATTTCATTTGAATGAAATTGATTTCATTATGTTTTCTAATAATGGTGACAAGCCCAAATGATATATGGATTGATAAATTAGAGGTATTAGAGCAGCACATTGCAACATAACAGCAAGCCTTGGTACAGATCCATGGCAGATAAATTATGGAGACAAAAAGCCAAAACATGACTCAACGGAGGCAGCCTGCTGCCACCAGACTACAAATAAGTTCACAAATCTTAACATTTCTCAGAGTGTGTGCAAATAAAAACATTGCTGTTTGGTCTTGGACTTGCTTTATGTAAAATGATGTCATGTCCTTCAGTGTCATGAAAGGTGTACTGTATAATAGTAATAATAATACATTTGTTATACCAGAAATTAGTATTTATTTAATGATGAACATTTGGATTTAGTTTGAGGTAAGGAAGCTATTGAGTCATGGTTTTTACATGCAATTAATTTTTAAACAAAATACATTTTTGTTAAAGAAGATCTGCTTGTGTACTTACTGGTGTTTGTATTTCTGCAGATTGATTGTTTGTTTGTTTTCTAAGGGTATAATTGAGGACCGAATTGGGTTTTTCCCAGCAGCCTTTGCACACCAGGTGCGGGCTAGGGACCAAGTGTTCCGTTGTAACAGGACATTCATTGGCTGTAAGGAGCAAGGCCAGATCACACTGAAGGAAGGACAGGTAGGAGCCTTTCTTATAGTAATATTTAAATGTAATTATTAATTATTTCATATTATTATTACTATTATTGTTAATTGTTAATATTATTTTTATTGTAGTAAGTGCTTAGCAATAGTAATGCGTTGCTATTCTCATGTATATAACTACTGTGTTTATTATATTAAAGTCGTCAGATATTGTAAGTTCATTGTAAGCTATTAAACTTTTTGTCAGATGTACCAAATATCTTCTTTAGCATTTCGCTATCTTACAGTTTTCTGTGCGTGCTGAAAAAAATGATCCGATACTTCTACACAGCCCTGGCTCTGTACTTAGGAACATAAACAAAGTGGTGACCACCGCTCACAACAACAATGCCCTTGGCTTTGCAATGCGCTTCAATGTGTGGGGCGGAGCTTCTGAGGGATAAATATTTCCACAGTCCACCTGCATCTAATTCATAATGGCCCATAGAGCGCAATATCCTTCACCGCTTTATTTGTCACACTGCCCCCTGCAGTTTGCAGATCTCTCGACAAGCACTCACTCACTCACGGCTTGACTTGACTTGGCCAATAGACCTCCCTCGCAGTTACCATGGCAGTAGCATCTTGGCGTAATGCCTCTGCTACAACATAACTGCTTTCTCACAAGGCATTTCAGGTCATTTTTAGAGTCTGAATAGCGATGTACTGTAGCAGGCAACCCCCAGCGGAGATTGACCCCAGCCACCAGATCACATTCCCCTGAAGAGTACAGCATCCGCTGTCCAATCTCAGGACGATAATCAGAGCCACAAAAATAAGTTACGTTTTACACAGCACACTCATAATAAGCACAAGCACAATAAACAGAATATATATACTATGTTATACTAATAATAATCACTAGGTTTCTGCGCTGTAGGTACTTAAAGGGACTCGGCATGTTTGCATAAGTGCCAAACTCTGCAGTCCCTCGAATGGCCACTTGAGGCTGGCTCCAAAAGCGACTCAATCCCTATATAGACCCCCATATGCCTCGTGTCCAACTATACAGCATAAATCAACACTTAACAGCCTGGTACAAAAAGGTTTTGGCCATGACAACTCTACGTGGGCTGTATTTGTATCAGTTATAATAAATGAAGCCATATGTTCATTTCATTGCTACGGATAGCCGGGAGTTATAGGCAGAGTCCGGCACTAGTGCCAAGATGGCGGCGGTCAGAGCCAGCGCAGCTTGAGCATCATACACAGTCTATGGTTAAAGAGTACATTTTCCATTTATTTAAAGTAGTAACCGTAGCCTACTTATTGAACATAATTACAAGACCTGCGAACAGCCTGACGTTGTCGTGTCGTTAACTTTCCGTATAAGATTAATGTCCGACTTGGTGATTCGTTGTCGTGCATGTCAATCAAAATACCTCTCATATCAAGTAGGCGGGTCTTGACGCAGTTAGCCAGCACCCTGTCCCAGTGAAGGCTGGCTCTGCGAGACTACCCGGCGGGAGGGTCGGACGCTTAGCAAGAGACGCTAAAGGCGTCTGTCGCTGGAGCGTCCTCGGCTGTCTGTCGTCCCACTGCCCTCTGACCCCTGACCCTGCCGGTGTGTGTGGTGTTCCCTGCCTGTGTTTTCCCCCTCACCAGGTGTGTGTGAGCTGTGAGGAGGAGGAGCGTGGCGGGTTCATCAGAGTGGCCAGCGGGAAGAAGAGAGGCTACGTGCCCTGCGATGTTCTGGAACACATCTGAGGACGAGACAAGATGGCGCCAGTAAGGGAGAGAGAGGTGAAGGGCAAGGTAGAACTGGTCGGAGAGGAGGGCGTGTAGCGGGGGCTGGGATCGTTACCCAGGGGCCCATACCCCCCCCCCCCCCCCCCCCCCCTCACTTCCCCGCCCCAATGAACAGTGGTGATGGACTGCTGGACTTTTCAAAATGGCCGCGGTGGGGAACAAGAAAGAGGGTGCCACCGCTGTAGAACTGTGAGTTCAAACTGTTTAATGTGACGAGGCCTCCGCCAAGGAGACCGTCCTCGCCCCGTCTTGCCCTGAAAGCAGAAATGCTTAACAGGTGGACTGCGGATTGTCTACGAGAGGATTGTGGCTCACGACGCCACTGGATTTAAATTTGTCTTGTCTGTTTGTTGTTATTTAAATGTTGCCACTGTACACACTGTTGCACTGTGTTGCACTGCAAACGCCTAAGAAAAGTAAACCGTTTCTTTTTACTATATTTTAAAAAGATTTTAATGTGTCAATGTGTTTAGTTTCCCATGCATTAAAGCCGACGTTTTGAGAGCTGCAACGAGAGGTAGCTGAAAAAAGAAAGAGATTTTGTAAATCAACAGCCCAAAAATGCCCCCCTCCCCCCCGATCTGCTCATTTCCTCTGGATCCATTAACAAACATTTACTTGTAATCAGGGAAAAGAGGCCCTGATTGGTCAGAAATCCTTTGGTGCGATCATCGCATCGTCATCGTCACCCTACAGAGGCAAGAAACAGATATTTTCAGATATTTGATTTGCTGATAGCTGAACGGCATAAGAAAATTACACTTTAATCTATACTCCTACCTACATCTTAACATTGTTCTAAGAAACAGTTGCAAACAATTGTAAACATTAATTTTTAAAACATTGTGGGTTCAACTACTTCAGGTATTAAAATGTTTTTCTTTCCTAGACACCATCTAAAACAGATTAAAACAAATATTTATTATTAAAACCTGAGTATTTTACATCCAATTCTTTGTCTTTCATGAACTCTTTCATGAAAATGTCAAAAGGATTAGTCTTAATTAATACAGACCAAAAATACAGACTACTAATTAAAAACAATTACAAAGATACATGCTTTCACGCTCTTCTGTTTGACTTCATTTTTATAGTTTAAACAAAAATACATTTGATTTCATTAATAAACTGTTAAAACAACATATTCAACACCATACATTTTACAGTGTCGTGCTACAGTAGCCTATATTAGTAGCCTAATTCTGAAGGCTAATTCAATATGTTCAATGTCATATTTGTGTTACATAAGTATGTTTTAACACTATAAAAGAGTGAAAAGGACACAGGAGCAAAATATTTTGATAGCAGACATGTAGCCATGGTGCGTATATTCATTTCCAATGTTAATGGACAAAGCACATGCCTTGTAAACATACAATTATTATACAGACAGTAAGTAATTATACTATATAACTTTTAATGCGGTTTCCTGTGAATTCCCAACATAAGATTAGACTGTTCTTCGATGTATTATTCTGATCCTGTAGTGATCCTAGTGAAGTTATACCACTGAATGCACCTAGTAGGCTACAGTGGGCTATAATATACAGTAATCTACAGCAGGGGTTCTCAAATTGGGGGTCGCGAGACACAGGAGGGGGTCGCAAGATGATTTTCAGATGAAATAACATTTTTAAATGGTTAAAAATGGCAGTTTAGTCATAATTGTTAGTAGTAGTACAGTTGATGTATTCTGCTATTATGGCTGTTATTCTTCTACGACCTCTAGGTGATAGCGGAGGTCGCAAGTCTCTGGCACTGTTGTTTTGGGGGTCGTGAGCTGAACAGTTTGAGAACCCCTGATCTACAGTATGTCTAAAGGGTGATCTTGCACTGAAACTTGGCTTTATGGAATAAGCTCTATATTTTACCATATGCACATTAATAAATTCCTTACAGTACACTTCAGTGTCTCATGAATATTTGTTGTTTAAATTAGTATGCTATGCTAGCCTATTGCAAATAGAGCCTTTTTACTCCCACTGACACAGTCTACTTGAGGCAGTCTGGAACCCTGCCTGCTATGAGAGACTGCTTCCCTGCAGCCTAAAAGGTTTCAGAAGGCCCATTAGGCAGCTGCTCAAATGGCAACATTGTTAGTGGTGGGTGAGGCTAACAATAGAAATTGAGACAATCACACACATAGCTGTTTTGGTGTCTCCTTACTGGTCTGTTGTGGTCTGAATGTACAAGTGACACATCACATGCTAGGCAATAATTGCAGGGTTCAGTCATTTTCCACTCTCTTTACTATAGCACTCCCTGTTGGTTGGTTGGTTGGTTACATCAATCAACCTCTTGCATTATTTATAGCCTTGGGTTATATATAAAATGTTTTTTAATAAGTTATGTAAATGGGACATTAACACATTCAAATTCAAACTAAATACTGGCTTAATGTAAAACACATCAGTTTACTAAACAGAAATGGCATATTAGACTATATCAGATTGAAGTAATAGTTCACATTGCATAGCCTTCTCACAGCCAGAATTGGTGCAAACCACATGATCTATACATACATCAACTAAACTAGTTAATGCTGATATTGTACTCCTTCCCCTGCAGATAATATCTTTATATACAATGTTCATCTTGGAACCTCTTTTCCAATGGAGTTGAACCGCTTGTTTTCAGTGTCCACTTTTCTGTTCCAAGTTTTCTTAATTTTAATTGGGGTTAGTATTTTTATGTGATATCTGTCCGTCATGACCATAAACCAGCCAGTATTCTGTCAAATCAAACCAAATTGAATTTATTTAGCCTAAATAGTGCCTTTAGTCCAAACATGCACAAAAGTACAATATTTAACGATGGTTAACCTCAGCTACTGACCTCTCTACACGTTAGAACTTTACGGCTCTTTATCTTCTACATTAAACATCCTTCTGTTTTATCTTGTTTTTGCTGTGCACCTTGTTGGGATTGTAGAATACAGTATATACATGTACTGTATAATGTAATAAAATGTATAACTACACCCTGACAATGTTCTGCTGTCATTATCATATGTATGACAGAATGTTTTGTTGCTTATGACCGGTTCTGTTGATAAATGTACTGACTCTAAGTTGTATTGGATAGAAGCGTCTGTACATTTAAATGTAAAAGTACTTAACAAAACAATGAAAATACAACAATACATTGAAATAAAAAGTTATGTAATTACATTTTTGTGGAAATATGAATAGTTAAACAGAGAGACCAGTAGAATGAGTTAAATTAAAATAAAACAGTTTTTAGAGCGTAAACTAATCTAAAAAGGTAGACTATGGTTATGTCAAGATTGATGGCCTCTGTGAGAAACAAAGAACCACATTTTACACATGATCTTAAATAGAATATTTCACACTTACTTACTTGGTATTGTCACACTAGTGGTTATTTTGTATTTGAACTTGGCTGCCAGAAATGCCACCAACATTTTTACATTAGGCTTAAATGTGTTTTCTTTCTATTTTTTTTTATATTTAACTACAACAATTCACACAACTGGAAGGTGCAGAACCAAATCGTACATGGTTAGTTGACCAGAAAGTTCCTCGAGGTCATGTAACTCAA
>JAODTR010026805.1:0-22854 GCA_025399935.1 Amblyopsis rosae
ATTTTAAGGTGCTGCTACTTGTTTTTAAGGCATTACATGGATTGGCCCCATTGTATATTTCAGATCTCCTTATGTTTGATCATACTTCCAGGCCTCTTAGATCGTCCAACCAGTTTTTATTATCTATTCCACAGTCGCGTTTGAGAACTAAGGGTGATCATGCATTTTCTGTTGTGGCCCCGAGACTGTGGAACGAGCTTCCTTTTTCTCTTAGATCATCTTCCACCATTGAGACATTTAAGTCTCTTCTAAAGACACACGTGTACTCTTTAGCATTCGAGTATGTTCTGGGGCACAATGCTAAAACTGTCTTGTTTGTTGTGTATTGTGTTTTATTGTTTTATTTTAGTTATTTATTGTATTGCATTGATGTGCACAGCACTTTACAAATAAAATGACTTGACCTCAACTGGGTGGGTTGAAATAGTGCAAGATAACATTAAATTGGTTGTCTTTGGCCTTGTCAGAACCTGCACAATTCTGGAGGCCAGGGGGACACGCGTGCAACACCTTCACCCACACCCTTAGAAGAAGACAACCTAATCTTGAGCTCCATCAAAAATCGAGCAATTCATGGTGAGTTGGGGTTGGGGGGTGTCATATAGCATGGTATTGATCTATAACCATTTAAATGCCATATTAGCCACTTGTTCACAGTGAATGCGCAATGTAAATAAATGATACTAAATGGCAAAATATTTTGCTGTGGAATCAACAGGTGCATTCCAAACTGACATGATCATCTTCCGTCAACACCTGAGCACACTCAGGATAGGTTGTGTGCTATGCAACCATACATTTCACATGGTAAAATGTCCTATTAGGATGGCCTGCTCTTGTTCCAGCAACTCACCCTGGTTAGCGTGTTGCGTATTTAAAATATCATAGCTTTTATTCCACATTAAAGGATTTCTCTTGGACAATTGTCCCATTTCACAATGGAAAAACACAAATATTGAAACGGTTCTAAATACATTTTTATGAATTACTGCTGGATATGCAGTTTCTTAATTGGTGTGAAAGACTGTGTAAACAAATAAATAATAATACTTAATACTTGTCTGTAAATAATTCAGACAACACAGACATGTCTGGCGTGAAGGGCCTTAGGAAAGCTGGTAAGAAGGTATTACTATTAAGTGTCAATAGTCACTTTCCAGTTCAGAGGGAGATGGCCATATCTACCAGTGAAATTTGACTGATGGTTAATAGCAATAACAAATCTCTATAGCTTACTGTGGTATTATGGTCACACCTACAGACAGTAAACCAGTCCCAACGACTGCTTCTGTTCATGTCTGTATCTGCTGCTTCAGGGGAGGAGGAGAACCTGTTGCAGTTGAGCGCTGCCACCATCAATTATGAGTGGCTGTTAGGGTCTGGGCTCAGGAAGGCCTGCCACTGTGCCTCTGAATCCTGTCCATGCTCTAGAGTTGCAGCCACAGATGACGGGGACAACAAGCAGGAGACCGAGGACAGCAATTTGCACAAACCTAAGGTATCCGCCTTGAACTTGCGTTCAAGCACCCACTAAACCCCAAGTCCCTGTGCTCCGTTATTCTTCTAATGTGTTTTTTCTTTGCTTTCTCCATCCTGTCTCACTCAGGTGTCTAATAAGCAAAAGAAAGTTCAACAGCAGATGGAGAGGAAGAAACGGCAGGAGGAGAGGCATCGGCAGAAGGTTCTGCAAAGCAAAGGAAACCAGGACCAGAATCAGAACCTGCCAGAAGCTGTTACCTTAGTACCTGCTCTCAATACTCTCAGTATATAGACTGGATCATGGCCAAACATCGTGCGCTACGACTATAGCTACAGGTGGCTGAAGCTGACGACAATGTTTTGCACATTTCTGTAATCACTTTATATAGACGTTTCGCTAAAAACATAATTTTTAAAGGCTTTGATTTTCTTTGCAATGGTTTTTGCAGGGCATGAGAAACCAGACCCCAAGATTATTTAAGGAACACATAGTAGTGTGTTTGTAAATGAATTATTGCTAGAGAAGAATCCTGACAGACATAGTTTTAGTGTACTGTGTTGTATCATTTAAATGTCACAGTGCAGTTGGCAAAAAACAAAAAAGCCAATTGGCTATTAGTAATACATCAGGAGTGGAGACTTGAGGCTATGGTCTATTGGAGGACCACGCACGCACACACACACACCCAAATTACCATTATGAAATGTATTTGGCGGCCGGGGACATATAAAACGAATGGGTTTGGTTGCTATTTAAACGCACATGGTAATGCATCTGAGAACTGTAAACAAACTGATCATCTGTCTTTTATTTTTCTTATAGGCAGTGGGTTTGTTGGGTAGTCTTGCTTGGAAATTTAAATTAGTCTTTTCATGATTGCCATGCATTTCTCGTGCGTGCAATCTTGCTCATTTGGGCTCATATCTTTTGCCAAGTTTAAAATTCTGTTTCTTGGTTCTACCCAAGATAAAAATAAAATGGATGTTATAAGAATGAGGCTATAAATAAATAAATATTTACTGTGCTCTTGTGACTTAAGTCTGACACTTGTCAATAGTATTTTTATATTGTACTAAATATGCAATGGTTATAGTTTATTTTCATTTCTATGCTCATTAGCATCAGCCTCCTTTCACCACTTAAGGACCTTCCAGTCCAAGCCCAAAACAACGTTAGTTCTTCAGCTTGTTGGAGCTTCTTCTGTGTGTCTGTCTGAACGTTCTTACCTAAAACAAATGTAAGTTTATCTGTATAGTTTAGTTGCAGTACTACATCATAACGCTAGAGGAGGTGTGCAAAGAAAATACTAGTATTTCTTTACTTGCTAGCGGAAGTATTGTAGTACTTCCCCTTGCTAATCACGGTTCTGTTAGTGGAGCTACAGGACTTATACAAAATATACCAGAATCTACTTGTGAGAAATGGCCGGGACGGCATCTGTAGCAGGCGAGGTGTTTGTTGATGCCCTGCCATATTTCGACCAAGGTTATGATGCAGCTGGCGTCAGAGAAGCAGTAAGTCTTGATGCAATGAGATAGTTGTTAGCTAATGCTGGCTTAACTCCTACACATTTAAGTAGCCTATTAACTTCTCAGTTATTATAATATCTGAATATTTTATATAGAAAATATTTTTATTTTTGTCATGTATGTCATATAGACAATGCCAGCCAGGTGGTGCTATTCATTACAGAGTCGACATTTGGCCCTTACCACAAATCTTTTATTCCAGTCCTTACAGTTATGACTGTTATTCACAAGTTTGCATGGCTGATAATAATAATAATAATAATAATAATAATGTGTTCTATCATCTGGCCTGGTTAACCATAATGTTGTACCATAATACAAATATACTTGTCTTTTGCGATCCAGGCTGCAGCCTTGGTAGAGGAGGAGACTAGGAGATACAGGCCAACCAAGAACTACCTCAGCTATCTAGCCACTCCTGACTTCGCAGCTTTTGAGGTGACATTTACATGAGAACATTCTTTTGTTGGCCTTGGTCACACATCTAGAGTTTGCAGGGAATGCTGTCATTTATCTCTCACTGAAATTATGTGCTTGACTTTTTTTTTTAGACTGAGATCATGAGGAATGAATTTGAGAGGCTGGCAGCACGACAACCCCTTGAACTTCTCAGCATGAAAAGGTCAACACCTGCACACAGCAAACACCAGTCTAGATGATTCGGTGAAAGCCTGATTAGCATCATTTAAAACTGCAATGTTTAACCATTTATGATAGCCTATTATTTCATCCATACTGTAAGGCTGGAAGTCTAACCATTCACAGGTCAGATGTCATGAGCCTTTTTCACACGCCATATATCCCTGCATTTTATAGGGACCGTTCTTGCATGGGGTCATGTGTGAACAGTCAGGGATCGATTAACCTGTATATCTGCTCCATCAGTTTCCCAGCTTGCGACTTCTAACATTAAAGGGAAAATACCGGTATGGCTGTGATGTGAACCAAAGCAGAACCAATTCAGGGACAAGCACTTAATTCTGATCAAATAAGTGTTCATGTGGAGTGAGCAAACCAATAATGATTTTATTTTGAACATTTACCTACAACTTTACACTCAATGACACAAATGTAGAATAGAAGATAGGGCATATATGCTGTATATATTGTATGTAGAAATGCAAATTACACAAAGCAAGCTCAAAAGTAAGCTGTAAACTTAAGTCACCTGAAAGACCTCTATTCTTTTATGGTGCTTGGTAGCATCCATAGTGTTGCGTTAGCTACCGCCCTCTGCTGGACTTGTCCAGGATATTGTACTATGCCGGTATTACCACAGCATGTATGAACGGTATGAACAGGCTCAAGAAGTACATGTAAATGGAGAAAATCACTAGTTGTGCCTGAACGGTCATGCAGGTAGTTTACCAGGAACAATGTGTGAAAAGGGCTATATAAATGTCTCTACAGTAATCCTAGCCTACACCCCAACGCTCACACTGGTTTTCTGGGTACCATTGGCCCTGAAGTTAAGAGGTGCTTTTCCTATGTCTATAGATATGAGCTCCCTGCACCAACCGCTGGACAGAAGAATGACATCACAGCATGGCAGGAGAGTGTGAATAACTCCATGGCCCAGCTGGAACACCAGGCGGTTCGTATTGAGAACCTGGAGCTTATGTCGCAGTATGGCACTAACGCATGGAAGGTCTACAACCAGTATGTAACAGTGCATTCCCTATCTACTGTATAACTTTAATCGAATATAATATTAATGCCACAATTCAGACCCATTTTTGCCTATCATCGTGATGTTTGTTTCTAATGTATCCTTCAGAAACTTGGCTGATATGATTGAGTTGGCTCAAAAGGAACTTCAAAAATTTAGGTATTATAATTTCTCTTGTTATTGTTGTTTGCATGATTAACATTCTTTGCTAACCAGGAAAAGTGAATCAAACTCAAAGTAAAAAAAATTTGTTGCAGGAAACAAATTCAAGATTTGAACTGGCAGCGTAAGAACGATCAACTGGCAGGAGGGGCCAAACTCAGAGAGCTGGAGTCAAAGTATGTCGTTGTTGCAAATCTTTGCACATACTTTCATTTAACAGACTTATATTACACATACTTTAAAGGTGTACTTTCTACAATTTGTTTTAGAAAGTACCTATACAGGTGCATCTCAATCAATTTGAATATTGTGGAAAAGTTAAGTAACTTGAATTAAAAAAAGTGAAATTCGTATATCGTGGATTCATTACACACAAAGTGAAATAGTTCAAGCCTGTGTTTGTTTTAATCTAGAAAATTTCGATTACAGCTAGGGCTGTGCGATATGACGATATGTATCTTATGACGATCTGCCGTATGTAGATGTCGGTAGATGTATCTTAAACATCTACCGTTTGATATTATGCTTTATTTTTTATGTCATACTCATATTGCAATAATTTTCGTCATTACTCTGGTTGACTTTTTACTGGCGAAGCTTTTATTGCACTTAGGTAGGCTAATGTATATGGGGCGCCAAGTGTAACATACCCTTTTTCGTGGACAGAATGCATTTTGTGGCACGAAATGCCTACATTTATTACAAAATCATACGGCAACGGCTTTTGTCCATGAAAAAAAAAAACTCTTTAGCATTACGTCCACGAAATAAGTAGAGAGATCATACTTTCGTTCACGGAATTGGCAGTTTTATGAGCTGTAAAATGTAATCATCAATATTAAAACAAATACGGGCTTGAGCAATTTCACTTTGTGTGTAATAAATCCACGATATGAGTTTCACTTTGTCAATCTCTTTAACTGTTCCACAATATTATAATATATTGAGATGCACCTGTATACAACATTTTACTGTCCATTAACTACAGCAAACCATGCAATTAATCGGGATAATATTTTTTAAATCGTGATTAATCACATGGTTGCCTGTAGATTATTGCGATAATCACATATTTGTATCTGTTCAAAATTGTCTCGATGATACAAATTATACCTTTTTTTTTTTTGTATTTTAAAGATGGTTAATAAGAAATGGCTAATGAAATCTGGCTATCACAAATTGTAGAAGCTTTTTATTTGCTAAATAGATGTGCAAAGCTTCTCTCTGTCATGTCACACTTTTCTTTCTCTCAACAGTTGGGTGGCTCTGGTCAGTAAGAACTATGAGATAGAACGTGCCATTGTGCACCTGGAGAATGAGGTCAGTCAGCTGAGACAGCAACAAGGGGACGAGAACAAGGAGAATATCCGGCACGACTTCTAGAGCACTCCCTGGTCTCCTGTCTACTAGTCCTGCAATGGGGTTTATCCTCATAACAAATGATGTGACTTCTCCACGCCTGCTAGGCTGTAATTATTATGACTAGAACCAAACCAATGAAGAACTGTGGGATAAATAATTTTGTCCATTAATGTCCATTATATATGCATCATGCATGCATATATCTGGGCCCATCCTTACATAGTAGTGTTTGGACTTCCAGACACCTCGATAATACAGTAACCTATCCCGAGAGACTCATGTGGGTGACATTTCATATTTGAACCAGAGAAAATGTGACCAAATGTGTTATACAATGCACATTCTTTTTCAGTGCATCTGAATTTAACTCACTTATGTATCTGATCCATCTTTTTAATACACATTGGCAGACACCTGTAAAAAATGTGTTATGTATTTTTTTAATGCTTTTGTAATAAATAACATGATTTATGAATAGTTTTTTAAATTTATTTAAACTAAATTATGCTAAAAATGTTTAAAACCACCCATATAGAATGGAAATACGAAAGATGCGGCTTTTAAATAAGATTAGTGACACGCACCCTGCTATTTTTGAATCATACAGTTGAAATATGCAAGCACATAAGTATAATATGTGGTCACTTTTTCTAATCCAATAGTATATAGCTGGTTTGACAGAGCCTATCTGATAGGCTCTGTGTCCTCCCTTACAGATTTATTTTGATAGTGTGCCCAGGAGCCATGGCCTTAGCAGCAGGAGCTGAGGAAATCTATGTAGCATATATGGTGGAGGTGTGTTTGAATTGTATAACATGCTTAGCTTGAAGCTCAGACTTTGCATTGATCCTGAATCATTATTCAAGTATTTACTGACCTTTTGTATAAAGTTTATAATACATATGTCACTAATTACTTATATAATTTCTCAGAATATGTATTTGTATGAGGCAGAAGTTGCATGGCAATTTAGACATTGCTATAATGCCAACATAGCAAAGAGAAGGCATCTTTACAAAAAGGAAGGGAAATATTGAGACAAAGGCAAGAAAGAGATTAATAACTCAACTGAGAGGGAGAGCAGTAAAAAGTAATAAATAAATAACAGTTTTATATATATCAGAGTTCATCCACATCAGAATTCAATGGACTACAATAATTATTCAATGGACTCCATACAAAATGTGATATTTACACAATGAAGCTTGTATTTATAGAATGAACTAAAGAAGCTGCATAATTGTTAGATTTCACATCTACTATATATATATATATATATATACACATACATAGATGTATATCCTATATCCTACTGTATAATTTGTTGTAGTTGCAATTGCCAAAATTCACTGCAAAACGTAAAAAACGTCTTTCCTGCAACGTCATGACGTAATAACACGTAGTCTTTGTAAAAAAGTTACGTTCTACGTGCAGCGGTTCAAAGAGGAAGGAAGATGGCGGATAACAAAGACGAGGAGGATATGGAAGCCTCTGCTAGTTCCGATATATCACCGTCAATACAGGGCACAGAGGCTCCAGAGACGAAAAACGACCCCTTACTCGTCATAGAACCGAATTCAAAGGACGAAGGTACCGAGTCCCAAGAAAATGTCACCCAGGCACCTACACCCAGTACAAGCGAAGCACCAGACGCTAGCAGCAGCAGTAGCAGCGCTGACGCGGAGAAAGAAGCCAATGGCAACACGATCAGCGCTGTTAGTCCAACTGAGAACAGCAACGGCACTGCAGAACCCACGACCACCGAATCCCCGGCATCTGGGGATGCCCCCGTGAGTGGACTCTCCACAGAAATGTCCCCCCCTCCTACGGTCCCAGCAGCGACACCAGTTTCCACTCCTATGAATTTATTGGATACGTGTGGAGTGTGTAAACAAAGTCTCCAGAGCCGTGAATGTGAACCAAAACTTCTGCCCTGCCTGCACTCTTTCTGCTTGAAATGTATACCCCAACCAGACAGACGGATAAGCGTACAGGTGCCAGGACCACATGGACAGACTGATACCCATATAGGTGAGTTCCATGAAACGGCATATCCTATTAAAGAGGGTAATGCTTTAACTGAATATACCATGGAAGTAGCGTAGTGGGTGTACATTAATGTATTATAAGGGAATGCATATTTCTTATTTATTAGGGAATTAATTGTGCTCTAAGTAAGAGACTAGCATTAATGTCTCCCTGCAACAACATTGATTGAAGTGCCTATGAACACGTGCTGCTATTCGTTGTCCACAGTAGCAGTGTTTTTACTTCCAACCTAATTGGGATTTACCATCGCGTTTTACGCAAGGTTTATCAGAAAACCTACTCCCAGAAAGGACTCAAATACACCTCCTAGTTGTAGCTCAGTATAATAATATACATTTACTGTCAGTTTATTTGACTGAAGACTGGTCATAAATATAGGATAGCATCTCATCCTAATTATAAGATGTTAGTTGCACATGTCATGACAAAGACAGCTACCAATATCATGTTGTGCATTTATGTACAGGTTAATTTCATTACGTTGGGCTGACTGGCCGTTATTTGACGTCATCAAACACCTGAAAGGCTCACTCAACAATATTGTAACTTCTAAATTAATAAATATTTGTTTTTAAAGCAGCCCTAAAGCCATAACAAACATTTTAAGTATTAGTATCAATGGATACTTTGTAAAGGTGACCATGGCACTGTATAGCTAATAATGTTTATCATTAACATATTAGTTTATCAATGCTTCTCAATAAGGTATTGTTGTGGAAGTAATTTTGCTCAAGAACATATCCTGCCCTAACCTGTCCTAAATCAACTGGATCTTGATCACACAAGATTGTAGAAGATAATTCTGCTAGTTTAATGAACAATTATCACATATATTAGGTTGTTTTGTTTAACTTTCTACAACTACCTACAATAATTTGAGGTTACTTACAATTTAACATCACGTGGATTTAGTCAAGATGATTATATTGGATAATAATTTATTAATGTCTTTAGGGAAAAATGGGTTGTTGACTGCCACATAGACAAGTAGTGAAGCAGAGGGGATATGGGTTAAGAAGCTGCAAATGTCAAAGGGTCAGAAGGTGGTTTAAAAAACACTGATTGTTGTGGTCAGTCATGTCATCAGATCTACTGAAAACACATGAGGCTCATGTGCTATGCTATAGGCTATATAGAAAAGGCCGGCCTCAAATCCCTTCAAAGATCTGTAAAAATAGGTGTCTTGCTGATTTGAACTCATTGACTGCTGTCTGGGCTTGTCCACACTCTGCTTGGTGGACACGCCCAGTGTCTCACATCTTGCACCTGTTAGACAATTGTCACCTTGTGGTGTTGACACTACTCTCCTCTGCTCAACTCACTTTGGGAGCTTTTCCATTGCATGGTATCGGCTCAACTCGACTACTCGCTTCAGCCTACTTTGTTTTCCACTGCAGATACCCACTCAGTTTTACCTGGTCGCCATGGCGACGGCGCTGTTCGAACCACTCCTGCAGTAGATGGGTGGTCTTTTTTTGGGAACATGTCCATACCTTGTTGGAATGTCCTTCGGTAGCCGTATGCAGCCAACAGTTCATAGACAGCTTTGTCTACCTTCACTTGTCGCGAATTGCCCTGTCCAGCTCTCAGTAGAACACTGATTATGCTCTCAACAACCATTGCACTTCTCAATTGATCACGCTGTGGTTTTGCCATTTAATAATCAACCAGTCACATTTTGGTATCGCCTCAGCTCGCTTGGAACATCGACAGAGCAGGTACTAGAAGAAGTACCTGGTAAAATGACTATATATATATATATATATATAAATATATATAAATATATAAATGAAAAAGTGAGTTGCGCTGGCACCGCGCAGTGGGGGAAAAGCTTCCAAAGCGAGTTGACTTGGCACCATTCAGTGGAAAAGCGCTAATAGTTGTAATTGTTTATGATACACGTCTCAACCTATCTGCTGTCCCCTAAGGTCCTTGGCACCCTATGCTAACATAGCTATGCAAATAGTCATGATGTAATGGTCACGATGTGAAGTCAGTATAGTCATGATGACATGATGCTTTAGTTATTCTAATATAATTGTGTTTGCTTACTAGTGCTGGTGTATGACTTGCCCAACTATTGACATACTGTATGTACTACATGAAAGTCCCTTTGGATAAACATGTCTGCCAAATGCTGTACATGTAAACAACAGTACCTTTTTTAATTTGTATATTTCTCACTTTATCTGTCCGTTGTCACTGAAATCAACAACTGTAAAAGAATAAGCAGCATTTATTGTTGGTCCAAAGTGACAAATACATCTCATTCCAGATGTTCTGCATTTAAAAACATGCTTTAGGAATGTGGTAGTAGAGGCAAGTTGCTGGGCCAGAACAGAGTTGCATAGGAGGGTTAGCTACTGTAGAGCTTATACTAGGAGAAACGACTTGCCAAATATCAGCCTGCCTTCAGAGAACTGGTCCAATCAACCAATTTATCTTAAACAAGCCTGTATGTCGTTACAGTTTCTTAACTCTAAATGGCAAGACTTGTATTCTTTGAGGTGCCAACATAATACAGTTGATGATGCTGCTAGCAATTATTTTTGCAAGCATTTTAAGTTAGAACTATCAAAGCAGCATCTAGTTCATGTGATGTTATGTTACCAACAGCTCCATTCTTTTCTGATATGTAGGCTTTTACAGACCATTAAGCTGTATGCTGCCTGTGACCAGCTTTCACTTCACTGGCACATCAACCGTTTTTACACACACACACACACACACACACACACACACACACACACACACACACACACACACACACACACACACACACACTTAACATTTTTACTGCAGGGATGGCACTGCCTTATACGTTGTGTATTATTGTAGTATTTCGGACTTCTCTCTTTAAAGCCCAAGATATACCAAGCCAACAGCAACTTCAACAGTGTGGTGTCTGGTTTTTGCCTGTATATGACAGCCATGTGTTGGTGGGGTATATTGAATCTGTGACTGGAGACTCTCAACACGAATGTGATGGCAGGGGTTTCCAAAGAGAGCGCATAATGCCAACAGATTGCTGGTGTTGTTGACTAGGGTTACTTAGGAATAATAATTTAGGAATTGGATGCAGCAAAGGAAGAGCATGTATATACCTACTAGTAAAAGGAGGGATGTACCAATTGCATTTTTCTTGGTCCGATGGTCCTGATTGTCATAGTAAAGCCGTCCAATTTATTTCTAGGTCGTTTAGATGCAGAGATATAGTTTTTAAATGTACTCATTAAGTGATTCCACTGCCAGTGTTTGTCACCTTTTTACAATTTTACAAGGCAGCATTCGTTAACAAGATCAAATGATTCAAATAAGCCATGTACCTTACTCCTTTTGGGTGATATAGACAATATTATGCAAATGGTAAACTACAGGGAGCAGCAAACTGAGGGAGCACTCTATGGTAATGAATGAAGATGGATGTTATTGTTTTGATTGTTCAAATATCAACAATTCTTCGCCAGCATCCCTGACTCCAGCTTTGTCCTCTTCTAACACTGAAGAATGTCCAGACCTCAACCATGTTTCACATCAGTGTAGTCTACAATGACTGTCACTGCCCATCAAGGGGAAAAATGGCCACATTTGTTCAGTGTCTGGTAAATCGGTGCACCCATAGGAAACAGTTTGCACTGTTATAAAGCAATCACTTTAAGTGCTATATAGATAACTCAGACTGTCAAAATAACAGTCAATCCATTGACATTCACTATTTATGATGCATGCCCAACACAAGAACATGGGTAGCAGATGGCTCGGCATGGCTCCTTTCATCAGGACAGCACTACAGCACCCCCAGGCTTCTTATTTGGGCCACCTGCTTTTTGTGGGGTTACCAAATGATTGGTGCTATATCATTTTCACTTTGGTGGAAACAGGCAGTACAAGCTGACGCTGTATTGCTTTAAACCTAAATGGTCTCAAGGATTAATAAAGTGCTATATATCCATTAATAGGCAATGGCAGAGAATGTAACCTGCCTTGTTTTACTTGTAATTCTAGTGTACAGTCCTATGACATAAGAATATGTGGACATAGATGCATGTTTTTTCTCAGTCTGTAATCCGAAGAGGCATGTGGACTTGTTCATCCATTATTTATCAAATGTTGCATTTAATAAATGTATGGTTGGTTATGAACTGATTAACATTGTACACACGTCTCATTGTGACGCTACTTGCAAGCCATCCCATTTTAAAGGCTATAATTTCTCTTACAGAATATCCTTAATTTATCAGGAGTTTCAGAAGAATAATCAATTTTTTGCCATTTTGATCCTACAATCCAACCAGCAAATGCCGATGCTTGAGATGCTCAACTAGTCAGTTCTTTAATGAGCAGTTGCATGTTATGTTAGCATATGCGCTTTTCTAACATAATTGCATAAAGGTTGGTTTTCTAATCATTTAGTTTTAAATGATAAAGTTGGATTAACTAATGCAACAACGTGCCATATGTTGCTGAAAATTTGCCTCTGAACGCTGTGACATGCAGATTTGTTTCTCTCTCCAGCTACAATCGCTTAGATAATGTGTGCACTGTATATTTCATCCACTTGGTTGTGCTTTAAATATGTATGTATGTATGTGTATATATATGTATGTATGTATGTATGTATACTGTATATATTAATACATTTTATTTATTTATTTATGGACAATAAATAAAATTTTTTTTTTTTTTTTTTTTTTTTTTGGTTCTTTCTCTTCCCCAAATACTAAACTTGACAGATCAGAGGAGACATGTTACTGGGAAGTTACTTGCACTGATAGATCACTCATACCAGTGCTGTATATTTTATTTTGGGTTAAGGTTGTTAAAATTAGAAGCAACGCTCCTTAAAATTTTAAATAGCCTCCAGCTGTTGTCAGCTGGAGACTATTTAAAGCCTACTATGTGAATTTGCTATAGCATACGTATAGTATACAAACGTTTTAGCTTTGTGTTCTCACCAAGCATAATAAAAAAATTACATCAAATCTATTTATTTCAGCAATATTGGGAAAACAATATCTGACGGTATCAAACAGGTAAACATCAAACTCCGACAGCAGTTTGCAATCCCTGCCAGTGGTGCTATTTATTAAAGATGGCAACAAACATTTTGCTGATATGTACCGTAGCTATGCCTTAATGTCGAAATTATGTGTTCTAGGAAGACGTTATAAATAATTGAACTTATGTAGTCGGGTAAAATTTCCTTGTCTGACAAGATATTCAAACGTTGAGTGTAAATATATTTTTTAATAAAACACAGGGAGCAAAATCTACTAGCATAATATTGTTAATCTTATCTCCTCATATATTCGTCTCGTTAAGCAGTTGCCTGTAAAGGCAACACGAGCACAGGTGGTACCATCAACAAATTGGTTTACTCAAAACTAACGCTAGCGCTGCTGACGGCCATAATGGACCGTAAAATATATTGTGTACATTTCAAATTAGATATCTCTGCATCTAAATTACAGAGCTGTAAAATAACCTGTGAAAGCTAGTACTATGATAATAGTAATTTATGTAATTAAGTACATAGTAAATTATGTAGTTAACTACATGGTAAACACTACAGACGATCCTATGAAGTAGGCTAAGGTAATTTCTTTTTTTTATGTTGTAGAATAGAAATACAACAGTCAATACAGTAATTACTGTGAATCTGAACAGAGGTTTCTGACTAGAAAAAAGTACAGCCAATTTGTTTAATTTGGCCTTACTTGCCTAATGTATAAATAATTGTTTCTTTGGATTTATTGTATTGTTACAGAATAATTTACTAGAATTGACAAAGTGAATGTAATTACATGCAATAAATCTACTACAAGTAATTTTGTAATCTGGTTTGAAGCGCATAGGTAGATTCTTTATTTTAATAATAATAGAAAAATCTGTAGCTATTTGGTACCTGCAAATATTTCCAACAAAATATTCTGTACCAGTTTCAAAAATCCCATATCGGTCGGGCTCTAAGTAAACCCCCAATTTAATATATGATAATATTTGACCTTTTCAAAAAAAAATTCTACAGCATGTGATATGGCTCACCTTGGACAAGCAGAACTGTTTTGAATTGGAAAATTATTGTTTATGCGAGTGGGTGGGGTAGTTATGACGATAAACAAATTCTTTATTCAGATAGCTAAATCCACCATTCATGGCCTTGAGAAAAAAAATCTATTTACCCAGAAACGGTTTGCTGCAGAAACATCGTTATAGCCACAGATTGATTGCTGTAGTTGGGAATTAATGGTGCTCCAAGTACCAATTAAACCCCCACCCCCAGAAAGAAATAATGGGCAATATTATGGTGAGATCTGTGGCCCACTCCATTCACTTGCATGGTATGCTGGGCTGTTCTTTATAAAGTGTGAAAAGCCATCCTTCATTCCAATCAGTTTGGCTAATTGAGTAATTGCTGTTTGGCTTCTCATAAATTCATTTAATAATTGCTAGGTTTATTACATATGGCCAATTATTTGGTTTTAAAGTGATGTTTAACTCTACTAAAATGCTTAGCCGTTTATCTTCCTTAATTAAATATATTGTAAGCCCACATGCTTAGTTTGGATACATAATTTAGTTTTTATTACTGCCTTTAACGTATTAGTTGTTTCTTTTTAACTTTCATTGGATTCCACCATTTCTGAAAAGCACAGTAATGTACAGTTAGTTCAGAAGGATACTTAATTAAATATTAGGCCATTTCCTTGGTCTACAACGCAGGAAAATGTGACACCAGTGGAACACAATTTTAGATTAAAAAAAATTAATAAATTGGGTTGTATAAATGACTAAACTAAATAGTTTTACCTTAAATGTGACTTAAATTTAGATATGGTAGCTACTGGTGTTCATTATCAATTAGTCCTATGTGAGTAGATGGATATAGTTCCATCTCTTTCATATTGGTTTGGAATATTTTCCTGTGGATTTCTCTAGTTTAAAGTGAAGCGTGTGTGTGTGTGGGGGGGCTCAGCTGTGGAAGGGGGGTCTTAGAACAATCCTACTCCAGCTGCCCAGCTGTTCTTAGTTTTTAACAACCAATCAGTCATGGCCCCAGGCAGCTGGAGCTTAAGCAAACCGGCTGTGTGCTGCTCAAACCAGTGTAGACCAGCTCAAACTGGCTTGCACTGGTTTGCACTGCAGCCAGTTAATGATGGGATCTCACTTGTGGTTTATGTAGTGGAGGATGGGTAACTCAAGGATGGAATTGGGGAACCTATAATTAACATTACACTTGGTCTTTCCAAGTAAAACTTTTTCAGCTATATATTATTTTTGGTTTATTTATAAGAGGCTTGCATAATTATATGCCATTAATTAGGTTAAATTAAAAAATGTTGTACAATTTATTCCATTGTTTCTTGTCTCTTATGCTTACAGATATGCACTAAATCACTATGGCCCATGAATAAGCAATTTTCCTGCAGTGCCATACATGTTTAATAGTATTGTGTTTTTGTAAAATATTAAGCCAATTTAAATTAGGCCCAAAGGGAGATGGATAGGCAAGACAGGTTTTATGTTCTTATTACCTAGTAACTTCTTACCAAATCTTTTGGCACATCAAGACCCACTGCACAAACCACACATTATGTGCTCAAAACAAGCCTTCCTACACCACCCTGCCCCATGCATATGAATGGGTGCAACATAGTAGAATATTTATGTAGTCCTCTAGTTGCCAGCTAGCTATCCTTGCCAGCTGTCATCTTAGTTAAATGCTGTTTTTGTCACCATTATATAAGTCTACTATTCCCCAGCCTCCAGTAACATGCTCCATGTTTGAGTGAACACACTGTCGATAAAAGCTGTTCTGATGTAGACTTTTTTTTTTTTTTTTCTCCTGTATCTGCAGTGAATGTCATGCACTGTACAATATGCCAGCAGGACTATAAACAGAGCGATTTGATCGACAACTACTTCGTCAAAGACACCTCGGAGGCCACCAGCACGTCTGATGAAAAGTCTGCACAGGTATTATGGACCCAAGTCTTCCCTTGGCACGTTACGAGAAGTCTCACGTGTGCCTTACGGGCCCAGCCAGTTTGTGTGTTCGTGCGTGACTCCGTGGAGGTCCAGAGGTGTTTAACACTGCGGACATGTTTGTGTGTTATCTTCTCCAGGTGTGTACGAGCTGCGAGGACAACGCGGGGACCATAGGGTTCTGCGTGGAGTGCGGAGAGTGGCTGTGCAAGACCTGTGTGGAGGCCCACCAGAGGGTCAAAATCACCAAGGACCATAAGATCCGCACGGCGGAGGATGCCGAATCTGCCCCCGGTAAGCCCTCCCGGCGACCCGTCCCCGGGTGACTGATTGACAAGGTCGTTGATATGGCTGGCCGCACGTCCTCCACACTACACTTCTCCTGTAGACTGCCGTCGCCATAGTAACAGGGCCGCAGGGCCTGACTGCTCGGGAGCGCAGCCGCTGCTGCTGGCCCGCCTGAGCTCGGAGGAGATCATCTCTGCCCACTGTTGGTTCAGTCTCTCTTACTGTCCGTGTGTCCAGGTTCCGTGGGCGCTGCAGGACAGCGGCCCGTCTTTTGTCCCGTGCACAAGCAGGAGCCTCTCAAGCTCTTCTGTGAGACGTGTGACACGCTCACGTGCAGAGACTGTCAGCTGCTGGAGCACAAAGAGCACAGGTGAGGTCTACGCCGTGCTTTGATCATCTGCTTCCCAATTATAGCCGCGGTTGCTTTGCTTTGGTCACCCTTTAGTTAACGTGTGACTGCACCCTACCTAAATGATTGTGTTTTTGTAAACTAGATAATAAGGCTGCACTGTAATCACACATCACTGCTGGTGTTAATACACACAGAATTCCTATTTTTTCTTTTCTAAAAATCAGGATTTTCTGGTCTGAAAATGTCTACATGTAAAAGTTGCTCTGGACCTGACTGGTTTCCACAGTATTTGTCCACTGGTGCAGCATCAAATTCAAATGTTAATGGGGTCCCCCTCTTTCCCCCTCACTCTGCTCATAGACTACATTTTAGCTAGTTGTGTAGCTAGTTGCTCAGCTCTGAGCCTGACTCCACCCACTACAACTTTGAAAAATGCATCAAGGAGCTGAGAGGGAAACCCCCATTAACGTTAACATTTAAATTTGATGACATATGATCATACTAAGTGTACTGATAAAAACCAGCCAGGTCCTGGAGTGATTTTTAACGGATATGACGTGTAGCTATGTTTTCAGCCCACAAAATGCAGTCAATATTAACACCAGCCTTGATATCTCATCACAGATTTATCTTAAAACTTGATTTACAGCTCAAACACATTTTAGGGTGCAGTTACACTTTAAATAGGGCCTTCACCTGGTATGCTAATGTGCATGTTTTTAATGTAATCAGGTATCAGTTCCTAGAAGAAGCTTTCCAGAACCAGAAAGGAATCATCGAGACCCACATGGCCAAATTGCAAGAAAAGAACAACTATGTCCACTACTCGGTCTCACAGGTTCAAAATAGGTGAGTTCCGTCTCTACTATTTCCACTGGGGGCACTATTGTGTAGTAGTAGCATTGTTAATGGAGTGACAAATGCACACATGTATTTTATTTAATTATTTTTGTTAGCAGTTAGCATATTAATGTGATGTATGTGCTCTCCCTGTATTTTCCACCCAGGCTAAAAGAGCTCAATGAGACACACAGGAAGGTGGAGCATGAGATCAAGATTGCAGTTTTCACACTTATCAATGAGATTAACAAGAAAGGCAAGTCCTTACTGCAGCAACTAGAGGTAAGGCTTTGATTCTGCATTCATTCTCTCTCTCTGGAAGTGTCACTTTAAAAGCCTAGCAGTACTTCTAGCTTTTAGGCTTGCCCAGTGCTTACTAGCAGCAACTAGACAGTAGTAGTCACTAGTGTTATGCGATACCCTGCCATTAAAAACTGTACGATACCAATAGTACTGGTACTTTTAGAGTGTTTTAAATAAGCGCCGTATTTCATGTATGATAATCCAGTTTTCTTTTATAGCGTACACTGCATCTTTTCTTTTTATGTGGCAAAACGATAGGCATGACTGCAAGGGCAATGAAGGTCTAATTTGGCTTTATCTTCTAAGATAATTTAGCAATGTGGCAATAACATCTCAATCCAATTAACCGCATACAAACATGCACATTCAACTTAAACGTCAACTTTCTACTCCACTACCCAGTTGTCAAGTGCAGGCTCATAGACATAAATAATGGTGTGGATACATGTGCCGTCTCATTCGTTTCCTCATAACGTGATTACATCATCGCTATAAATCTACTCTCTTAAAGAGATAGTGTAAAATGTAGTAGGGCCGCTCCAGTGTTTGTTTTTGTACAGATTTACACAAACATTACACAGCTGTGTAATTAATAATAATATATAGCATTATCTCAAACTTCTATTGTATTATATTTATTATTATCATAGTTCTAAACTTTTAGTTTTTACTTAAAATCTTGTCCTGGGTTGAAACGAAGTGTCATAATGACAGATGAAAGTGATTTCTTCCCCCATTTTCTTTATTTTTTAACTATTGAGTATCGCAACACTTTATCTTGGTATAGTATCGACACAAAATGTTGGTATTGTGACAACACTAGTAGTCATGCAGAGCCAACCTTTATTTGTGTAAAGTCTGGGGCACAGTTTTGGCTAACGGAGTCAAGACCCACCTCCATGATGGCAAGAGAGGTATATTGATTGATATATTGACGACCAATTCAAAACTAATTGTCCAAATCGGACATTACACTTTACTGGAGGAATTCACTGGGAAACCACAAGTCTCGCTGTTTGCAGCTCTTTCTTTTAAATCTGTTAAGTCAGTATGGTTACTGCTTAAATGGAAGGACTGAAATGAATATCGGACTTACATATGCAGAGTTGTTTAAGTGGCAATACAAAGAACCAATGAAAGTCTATTTCCTGATAGTGCTGACATGCTCACAATAATTCTACTATTAAGTCAGACAGTCACTTAAAGGCAGGGTCAGACATTCTTGCTAACTTCGAGCTCAAATCAAAACGGTATCGCACCGTGGTCCTCCGTGGCGGCGTCTCACACATCTTAATGCATTGTGAAGAAAAGCATATTACTATGGCTTTGTTGACACGGGCAGTGTTCGCCACAGAGCTGTGTAGAATTATCAGATTATCTTTTTAAACGCGCACAGAGAACGGTAAGATAATGAAATGCAAGGGGATATTCGGTGAATTAGACCAATTATATTAGCTTCCATTTAGCTGACTATACCTTTTTTTTTTTTAAATGACGTACTGCTACTGAAGGGAAACTTTCTCCCATCACACACAGCCTCGGTGTTGTGATTAATGCATGTGCTTCCCGCAGAGCGTGACCAAAGAGCGCAGCCTGCGGCTGCTGGCCCAGCAGAAGGACACCACCCTGCTGGCCCAGCAGATCCGTCACGTGATCGCCTTCTGCCACTCGGCCATCAACACCGGCAGCAGCACGGCACTGCTCTACAGCAAAAGGCTGGTACGCATCAGAGCTGCATGAGTGACCGCCCGGCGTCCACAGGTTGAGCGGGGTTCCCGCCTTCTTTACCAGGCCTAGGTCCTGCTTGTCTTGACTAGCCTGTGTGTGTGTGTGTGTGTGTGTGCGCTTGTGTTTCTGCATGTAGATCCTGTTTCAGCTTCGGCAGGTCCTCAAGGCCAGGCTGGAGCAGGCTCCACAGGCCAATGGAGCTGTGCGTTTCTTCTGCGACCCGACCTTCTGGGCCAAGAACGTGGTCAACCTAGGTGAGCTTGAACCTCACCTGCCCACACAAATAGGCGCTTATGTCCCAGATGCCCCTATGATGAACGCTAAACCCCAGGGCGCACTACACTACGCTCACGGCAGTCACTCACTGCTCACAGATCCGTCCTGAGTTGGACGCGAGCCGTCAAACACAACCGGATGTTTTCATGCTCGTTTGAAACGAGTGGCACCCCAATCCTGTAATGTGAGCAGATGTGTGACTATCTATCTTAAAACTGGTTCTGCAAAGCACACAGTCCTGGCTAGCCAATCTGTCCTTGGCGTTTTTTTCCTCATCACTTCCTCATGCATAGCTTACGTAGCGGTCTTCACTCTGCGTTGTTTGTTGTTGTTAAAGAGACGGATTCCGCTACTTGACTCCAAGGACTGTTTATTCTGCATTAACAGATGAGGCAATATTAGTGACCCAGCGTAGCTCTGCTCTGCCTGCTCCGTCACAGGTTAAATGGCAAGAGAGCGCACACATACATTATATTAAACAAGTCAATTAACAATCCTTGTCAATAAACATAACCAGAATTGAAAATACATGTACATACAATATGTCAGATATGAATACCGCAAAATAATCATTACAATACATAAAAACGTACCTGCATTAACAGACAAGGTAATATTAGTGGCCCAGCTCTGCTCTACCTGTTAAAACATGACAGTATCACTGTCTGCGACACACATGCACTTGCACACTGGCAATTCTTACAGCACGTGTCTATGATTTAATGCATAAGATCAAATAACAAAGAAATAATTATCAACAAATCTGTGGGTAAGTAATCTATTAAAAGGTGTAGTCTGCGATTGCAAGCTAATTGGAAGCTAATACACGTTGTTGTCAAAATCGCCAAATATCTCCTCGGATTTTGCTAGTTTATCGTTATCTGTGTGTGTTGAAAAAATGATCTGGTACTTCTACACAGCCCCGGCTCTGTAAATAGGAACATAAACAAAAATTTGAGCACGAAGGTTAGCAAGCGTTCTCCAGAATGACCTTCCCCGTCCCCTAACAACAGGTAACCTGGTGATCGAGAAGCCCCCCCAGCCTCCCCCCAACGTGATGGTGGCCGCAGCCCCGTCCCAGAACCACCCTGGCAGCAAGCATGCGGGCCAGATCAACCTGGCCCAGCTCCGGCTGCAGCACATGCAGCAGGCAGCGTATGTGCAGCAGAAGCAGCATCACCACCAGCAGCAGCAGCAGCAGCAGCAACAGCAACAACAACAACACCAGCAGCAGCAGCAACAACAACAGCAACAGCAGCATCAGCAGCAGATCCAGCAGCAGATGCGCATCGCCTCCCAACTGTCACAGCAGCAGCAGCAGCAGCAGCACCCCCGGCAGGCGGGCCCCATACTGCAGCAGCAGCAGCAGCAGGTATTGCTGGGGGGGCTTTCCACACAGTAATCCTAATGTTGTATTGGCCCCTAAAATTAATTGAGGGTTGAAAGCTGTATCTGGTGTATAGTAACCCTGCACTCACACCTCCAGCGATTTTTTTTATTTATTTATTTATTTTTTTTTTTTTGTAATGGGAACAAAAACAAAGTGGTGCAGACCACGCACAACAACAATATCCTAGGATTCTCAATGAGTTTCCAATGTGTGGGGCAGAGTTTCTGAGGGAGCACCCTGTGGCATTGAAGGGAGCTGTGCTTTTGATTTGAGGTTTGAAGTTAGCAAGCCTTCTCAAGAATGACTTCTTAAACCTTTCAACACTTCTTTAGTCCTTTAGTCATAGTTGCCTGCCTGTTGACTTAACTGGTGGTATCCAGCTATTTTATGAGTATTGTGGATGGGGATTGTGCTAGGGCTGGCTTTGGTAGTAATTAATATCAAACACCCAAAGCTTCGGGGGCGCGGACAACATGATATTAAACACATATCTGACAAGTACAAGCGGGCTCGGGGCTGTTTGCAGGCTTTCGGGATATGCATGCCATGTTTGAGTGTATAGTTTATTACACACATTTCTGAAAAGCTATGATTATGATGATTATGATTTGAATTATCAACTATTTCAAGATACAACAGGTACAAACAACGCTTTTGTCAGACCACCAACATAACCGTCACTACTCACCCATGGAAACTAGTTCCACTGATTGATAACAGTCAAAATCGATCTTACATTTGCAAGGGTCCACTCCAGAGAGTCCAGTAAAATTAGTCCAAAACACATTATTACTTAAATAAATGCTGCACACAACACATTAGGTCAATGACAGATAAGAAATTTCAACAGGTCATTTTTTTAATACCAAAAAAGAGTATCAATTGCAACTTTCACGTTTTAAGAATGTAGTGTACACATAAATATTTTTTTATATGAATTTAAGGGATTTTAGTGTTTATTTTATTTAAAATAAATTAGTTTGGGCCTTAAAAGTAATGTGGTGCGACCGTGATTTATATTCAAATGTATTTATTTCCTTAACATGCTTAAAATTTTCAAATGGTTTTAGTAAAAGTGTCTAGAAAAATATATTTTAATTTATTTTGAATATGTAAATCATGATCTCATATTTGTTATACAATGTCGCAGCCATATTTATGTAGTAGCCTTATTTTTCCAGTAAGTCCCCAAAAACTACAATACACTTAAGCATACTGTTTCACACAGACTTTTGATATTTTATTTAACTTTATTTATGGTTACTGCTATTATTGGTTGCACCACATGTTAAATGGTCGCACCAAATGACACTGTGATAAAAATCTATTTAACGAGATCATTAGGTATTCCATACAAACAATAATTGAAACAATATTTTATTAAAATATCAAACATTTTCATGAATTGAAACCTTTAATTAACAATTTTATAAAAAAAAT
>JAODTR010026843.1:0-22840 GCA_025399935.1 Amblyopsis rosae
GCCTGGGAACGCCTCGGGATCCCCCAGTCAGAGCTTTCCAATGTGGCTCGGGAAAGGGAGGTTTGGGGCCCCTGCTGGAGCTGCTGCCCCCGCGACCCGACTCTGGATAAGCTGATGAAGATGGATGGATGGATGGATGGCATAAAAAAAAAAACTGCATTACTTTTCATCTTTCAGTTCTACATGCATTCAATGTGACATTTTTATTTTTAGTTAGTTTTGTTTTGTTTTTTGTTTGTAATTCAGTTTCCATTGTAACGTTTTCCCCAAAATTTTATTTTTTATTTTATTTGACCTCACTTGATTCGAGAGGTCAAATAAAGGCTACACAAGCTGACAGACAGATCAAAAGGAAAAATAAGCCCCTGCTCTAGAGCACAAGAGCTCAAGCCTGGCTTCGAGCTTCTTCAAAATTCTTCTTTCACACAAAATACTCCATGTAGGATGCTGCCATTGCCCCATCTACTTATTGGTAAACCCCTCTACATACAATATTTTCAAAAAAAAATCTTGTCCTTACGTGTTTTATGTAAATAATATTTTCCATAGCATATTGACATTTTCCAGCAAATAAACAGTCTTGACATCTATCGTTGCTGACACCTTGCGGTTTACCACAGTTAGAACATATGCAATCTAATACACATTAATATAATATGCAGTTTAACACAGTTGAATAAAAGTGGAACAATCCCATTTATTTACAAATCTGCTTGACTTACTAACAAGAAATTGGTTTGTAATTACAAGATGTGTTGTTCTTTGTGTAACTAATAAGTTGTAATTACAATGTTGTAGTTTTAAATGATGTCTGACTGTTGAGAATTATTCATTATATTTTCCATTGCTACATACATGTCCATATCACCAAATCAAAAACTTGTATCTCTTGTAACAAGGAACACACCAGGTCTAACTACATTCTCAATTGTTTCAGGTAATGTAGAAATAAACAAAAAAAACTCACCCAAAATATAAGACTCAGGGTGCTGAATATAAAGGGTATTTCCTTTTGTGTCGTAACCATTGCACCTGTGTTTGCAGTCAATGTGATGTGAGCCTGTCATGAAGATGACCACATTATCTGGAATAATTTGCAACTCACACGCAAAGTAAACCAATTCCTATTATAAGAGCAACAGAAACAGCCATTCAATATCATGAACTGAATAAGGAAAATGTGAGATTAGGTGTCCACCATCTTTGTAATGTAGTTTCTGGAAAAACTCCACAGATGATATGATTACACTTGGGTGTTTCCTGTCACCAGAGCATCACAGGAGACACCCTTAGTTACAGTCCTAAGGTTAGGTGTATGCTTTGACGTGTCCATTCACAAATGAAATTCAAGCTCCCACTCTATAGTCTGTTATTAACAATCCTTAAAAAATGCTTAAAGTGTTTGGAGAGTAGATAAACTCTACATATATGGTATAGATCAGGGGTAGCCAACACGGCACCTGGTCGCCCGCAGGGATGACTAGAGTCGCCCGCAGAGCATGTTCTAAAAATAGCACTAGTCGCCATGGAGCTCCATCTAAAAATGTTATGTTAAATGTGTTGCTGTTTTTTTTTTTATCAATAACACTTGCATTGCAGGGTCAGTTCTCGAGAACTGACCCAGCATTTAATGGTTTTCTAAAATAAGTTGCAGAAGTGATCATTTGTACAAAAATATAGGCTTAACAGGTGTGATTTAGAAAAGTGCTCATTCATACAAAACTGACAAGAAAGACACACACAAATAACAGAGAAGTGATGATAATGCTGACTTGCGAATGTTTAAACGAAATGAGATTTAATAACAGACATGGTGTTGCATGTATCTGTGTTGTTATTATTGTGAGGAATCATTAAAGTAGCCTAGCGTGATCAGATCGTCTCTTCGAATATATAAATATTTATAATATTATCATTAGTGAATCGTGTAACTTTCTTATTCAGGACGTTTCGAACAAGTAGTCCTTCATATTACTCAGTACCCTTGTGAGTACTCATATCTCTCAGCTCCTAAAAGGTTGTAAAAGGTTGTTGACCCCTGGTATAGATAATGTAAGGTCATTTATTGTCTCATAGGGAAACTTGTCTGGCTCCAAGCCACTGAATCCACAGAAACCTTGGGAAGGGACCACATTGTGCGGGGTGGAGGTTGTGAAGAAGCTCCCTATGGCATTGAAGGGTTTGATTTACTTAGCAAGCGTTCTCCAGAATGACAGACCCTGCTTTTAACTGTTCACCGTAATGTTGACAGATGCCAGAGGAGGATGTGGCCCCATGTTCAGGTGTGAAAATGTATCCTGGTCCTAGTCACCGCCAGGTCTGCTCACCATCCCTTGGGTCCCTAGTCAGCATACAGCACACCACCCCCAACATAGGAGACACATGGTGGCAGCATCTCCCCTTGACAACAGTGGAGGGGGAGGAGAAATGAAGAACAGCACACACACACAAACATTTTATTACATTAGTCTTCATACAAAGCCAGCGGTTCTCTGAAAGTAATTAAAACACAGTAGATATACAGTAATCACACCAAATAATAATAACATTATCAAAATTACAGAATTATATCATATAGTAGGCCTTCTCCTATGCCTACCTCTCTACCGCTAACATCCATTTGTCCAATCTGTAGTTACATTTTCAAATCTCTAAACACAATTGACCCAACATCTGTAAGTTCATGACCATACCATTAACCAGTAGCGAACCGTGACCCTCGACACTGAGCCTTCAGTGTCACCACAACAAGACAACATTTGCCAAAAGTATGCGATCAGAACCGGTGAGCTTAAAACGGTTGCCTACTGTACATGCAATGAATGTAAGAATTGAACGTCCACAGCTGCGCACCTTCCCAGCCGTCCTGTTTTGCCGGTGTGCGTCCGCTTCCAGTCACCGTTTGCCTAAAAAGGAAAACGAAGGGAAAAACCAAAGTGAAGCGTGGTGTAGTCTCAGTAATCAGAGGCAGTAATTAAACAAATAACACAAATACAAGCAGGCAATTCTAGCGTCCAATGGAATGCTGCTCTTACCACTACCATAACTTTACTGTACATGGAATATTAAATGACAAAAAACACTCTGTGTCAGAAGCACATATTCACATTATGTTCTTTATGTATAATACAAGCAACAGTGTGAATTTGAAGTTTTGGCTCCCACACTTTTTCTGACCTTGACAAATAACCCATATAAAACTTTTTTCAAAGTCAAAATATTGAAACTAAACTAAACTAGCAAACTTGTTTTAAAAACTAATTAAAACTAAACTGAATTTGAAAGCAAAACGTCAAAATGAAATAAAAATAAAAACTAATGAAAAATGCAAAACTATTATAACCTTGATCCCAACTCATGGACAAACTCTTTAAATTGGCTTGTTTGCCTTACACACGATTAGCTTAATGCCGGGCTGGTCTGGGGAACTGACTTAGTTAAATATACTTGTTTTACTGAATACATTTTGTCACCATATCATCAAATAGTCAAATAGTCTTCTAATAAGATCCAATGAACCAGACTGAGTTACTCCAGAGATCTCCAGGGTGCTTTTCTTCATATACTGTAAGCTTGAAAAGGCTAGTTTTTAGTATGTCTCCAGATAGCAGACAGACAAGGCTTTTAAATTTGTCTTTATAAGGGTCCATGCCATTTGCACGTGAGTGTGTATGATCTGTTTCAACAGATTTCCTCATGTAAGTTGATGATCAAAGAGGCTGATTATTATTAAAGGACTAATGTCATGCTCCTTTTCACTTGTTAACACAGTTCCTTGACTTCTCAATGCAATGTAGTTGACAGGCTTAGGTGAAAATACCGCATAGTTTATGTGGAATAGCACATACAACAACTCTTTAGATAACGGTCTGATTTCAGTGACTGCTTTAAATTTAACAAGCCACTGCCCACCCTGCCCCGACTTCCACGTAGCTGTATTGACGTGAGGCTACGACTGTTTTACTGCTAGTACCGGTGCAGGCTACTCAAACGCGGTTTGAAAATAGTTTTACGTGTTTTGGACCACATATGGTTTAATTTCAACAGTTTTCAAGGTGTTAATATTGCATATGAATTCCGTCTTGCCGTCCAAACTACAGTAAAGGATACAGGCGGCAGAATGTAGTTCATTGTTGTTTGTGTCAACAACACAGCAGCAGCTTGACCACACAGCCCTGTGTAGGAAACAGTGTTTTATTTTGATGACCAGCCATGTATCTACTAAGCACATTATTTCATGAATGAAGGTCAAATTATATCATAGCACAACATCACAGCCATCTCTGCCCGCTAAACAGCCATGTACCCATAAGCACGTATTAATTATTAATGAATGTAAATTAATACGAAACCTACCTGTTAGCTGCTAGCAGTAACACATAGTGATAGCATATTCGGTTAAACAAGAAACGTTAATTAAACAGACATAAAATACATATTCTATCTTTGTTATTATCACGGACATAACGTTACATGTTTTGTATGATATGACTGATCACTGACCCAGATGAAAAAACATTATTACTCGCGGTACCAAAAACGTTTCAGGCAGGGGATACAATTTCGGTATGAAACGCGAGTGCAATGTTTAGGTTAAGTAAATCAACACATTATTTAAGCAGCCTATTTCTAATCGGTTTAAGGTTTCTGAACAATAGCCTATATTAATCTAATGTAGTTATATGTGCACATCACTCTTAATATGCCTGTCCTGCAGACTCAACTTGTTTATGCTATGGTAGCCTGCAGTTACTGTATCAAAAAATAGATTTAAAGATTTGGTCATCTGCAAATGTTGAACATTAAACTTTTACTTACAGTTTTGTGTACTGGTTATCAACATTAGTTCCTTGCCTTGCATATTTCACTGATACTACATAGCTGGCCATACCCTCATAGGGGCGTTACCAAACAAACTGTGCAGTAATTTACGCAACATATGCAAGTTTCTCTCATTCGCCTGTTTCCCCGCCCCTCTCCCTTTTTTAGCCAATACAGACCAGGAAGCTAACAGTCCACTTTGAAAGGCTTACTACTTCTCAGTGTCACATCGACATTGCTAATTCCAAAAACAGAAACACTTTTCATGGAATGAGTCCTTTAATTATTTGTTGGGGCCAAATAGCAAGCGTAGGACCTACTACATCTGCAACAACAGCAGCTCAAAATCTATATTGAAACAGCTGATAAACATTTCTGAATTAACATATATATTGTAATTTGGGTAAAATAGATTATCCACAGCTAAATATAATCTCAATTAGAGATATAGCCAGGTGTTATACCTTCAATTGCATAGATGAACACAAAGCAGTATAGGGATTGATTGTTTATCTAGTGTGGATACTGTCAAAAAAGAAAGAATAATGCCCAGGTAGAGGAAGAGGACCAGGGAGAGTAGCAGTTTGACCAGAAGGGAGAAAAAGAGGTAGGGGGAGAGAGGCCCCGATCACACAGACGCATCAGCTATAGAAATACGTTGCAGGTAAAAACATTTTTTTCCTGTGCCTGGCATGAGCTCTTCTCTTGCGCTGCACTTCACAGTAAAATATACAATATATACACTTTTCAGCGTAAGGCATGGAGTCGCATGGCTTGTCATTGTCACATTCTGCCCAGGCAGCCAATCTCTTTGGCACAGGCAGCCAATCTATGTGATTGGGCCTTTATCAAAACGTGTTTGATGCGTAGCATGCATCTATAGTGACGGGATTCTATGTGATAGGGGCCTGAATGCTTGGTGGTGTTCAAAGGAGAGCATATCTTACTGAAGTACACTTTACCTTATCCTCGTCGAAAGAATTAGAGCTTGACCGGTGTTGTTCAAAACGCCGCAATTTCGTAAAACATTTTCATATCCTTCTGTTTAGTCTGCCACGTCTCAAAGAAGACAGCTGAGTGGGCAAACCATTTGTTAAATGTTGCCATGGGAAAGAAATTCCTAGGTCCATCAATGTCAGTCATCCCGATGCTCTAGAATGTCCACAAATACTTCACATTTTTCCTCTATAATGCAATATTGAAAACAAAATGAAAATGTTCACCCCATATCTCACTCGCTGGCGCTGCTCTGTGCTCTCATCATAGCAGATGTCATTCTGACGCATGCATGCAGCCACAATATATGATGTGCAGGTATTTTACAGCTGCTTTCATTAAACAGTCACAAGGTAGAGACTGGATAGTCTACTGACCAAAACAAGTTGAAACATATAGCCATCTCCCACTCAACAGCAATATTAACATAGCCTAGCTGTTGTACTAGCCTTACAGGTGTCCTTTGAATAGGCATTCTCGAAATTAAATCAGCGTCAGGTCCTCTTCACGTGATATTTTCCATTTCACACGAAAATATTTATCTAAAACTGTATATTTAGTCCACTGATATTCAGTTTAATTTATCTTGATTCTCTATAGCCTAGTAATATTGCTCCATCAAGTCCTACTGTGCCGGTGGGTAAGCTACAGCACAGTAGCCTACAAAAATGTATTTAGCGTAAGATCAGGCTGCTAATCACAATCAAGTCACAACATAGCAGCATAACTCACAATTGGGGTATTTTGAATTAGTCGAATGATGTTCAAATCTTCGAATGCCCCCACTCCATACAATATCAAAATATGATTGGCTAATGATTCAAGAACGCCCACATTCACTTGAACATAGAAGATAATAGCGTGGGGCCATCAATTTGTTCATTGATGGGCTTACATCATGCAACAGTTGTAAAGAAGTTCAAACTATTCTGCCTAGCAACTGTCACAAGAAAACATGGTTAATTTTCCCCCCGTTTGCTTTCATATAATGTTAGCGTGTAAAATGTAGAGTTATCCTAGCAATGTAAGTAGGTTCTCTGAGTAGCATGAGTGAGATGTCTCACTATGGGATGCGCCCCTAGCGTATTCGTCAGAAGCATGTATTTCACTACACCAGTCGTGCAGTGGCAGGTGGCAGTGGCAGGTACCACCCACCTATAAGTACCCCAAACAGCGTCAGCATCGTCATTCAAGCAAGCTCACCTCTTCTCGCTTCCCCCCAGCAAGAAGGGTGGTCTGGTGAGACATCTCACTCATGCTACTCAGATAACCTAGTTACAACGCTAGAGTAACTCTAGTTCTCTGTCATAGCATTCCTTTCGATGTCTCACTATGGGATATGGAGACTCCCGTATTGCCAGACGAGCTCAACCCGAAGACTGACCACCAGCCAATAGACAGGGCCACTAGGGTCTCGCATCCTCGAGGACTGAACGCTTAAAACCGTGTGGGCCAGACTCAGGGCGGTGATGTCCCATCATTAGAAATTAGTATCGGTAAGAGGTGAGGACCGGCTTGCCGCTGCACATATCTTCTGGATAGAGATACCTCTAAATGCCCATGATGCCACCAGGCCATGAGTAGAATAAGCCCGCAAGCCAGCAGGGGGCTGGAGGCTTCTACTCGTATACGCCAAAACAATAGCTCCCACAATCCAGTGAGAGAGCCTCTGCTTTGTCACAGGCTTACCCACACGAGGTTTAACCCAGGAGACAAGCAATTGTTCACTCTTCCTGAACCCGTTAGTCCTGTCCATGTAGATATACAATGCACGGACCGGACACAACGTGCAAACGCTGTTCCTCTTGAGAGGAGAACGGCAGTGGGCAGAAAGCAACCAGCTCTAAAGAAGAGCATGAGAAAGAGAATGAGAGAATGTAAAAAGCTTTTCCATTATCCATCAAGTCCTGAAGGAATGATAGAATTGTTCCCACAGAATATCCCCTTCCTTTTCACACCACACCTCAGCCGCCATTTCACTGTGTAGAACGACCTAGTGGAGAAAGCTCTCGCATTCTGAATGGTCGCTATCACATTCGAAAAGAGCCCCACCGTATTTAAATTATACCACTCACGGGCCAGGCCCACAGGGCAAAACGCTCCGGGTAAGGATTAAACATTTCCCCGCATGCCTGACAGCAGGTCCCTACACAGAGCAAGTGGCAACGGCTGGTAGCATAGGAGTTGGTTTACCTCCGCCAACTAAAACGCCAAATCGCGGGCCATTTGGGAGTGATCAAAATCATTTTATGGTGATAATCCCTTACTCTGGACAGAGTGGGTGGTATTAGAGCCAGAGGTTGAAACGCGTAAAGGTGGACGCGCGGCCAATCGTGCGCTAGCACGTCCACCCCGAGAGGCGCTTCTGGATCGCGTATTGAGAAAAACAGCGGACATTGTGTGTTCTCCATCGCTGCAAAGAGATCAACTACAGCCCTGCCGTAAGGTGTCCACACAAGTTCTTCCACGTCCGGGAGCAACCTCCACTCGCCGTAGAGCAGATTGCCCCTGGACAGGAGATCTGCCCCCAAGTTCCGCCCTCCAGGTACATGTGTCGCCCGTAATGACAGGAGACGCTTGTCGCCCCACAACAACAGTCTGCGTGCCAGCGTGTGCAACCGACAGGAACGCAGGCCGCCCTGACGGTTGATATATGCCACTGTCGTATTGTCTGTCCTCACCAGCACATGGTGCCCGAGAAGCAGCAAAGCAAAATGTTTTAGGGTCAGAAACATCGCTCGAGGTAATTGATAGGTGACTTCCCTCGCTCCACAATCCATTCACCGTTCTGCCCTCATGAGTGCCCCCCCAGCCTGTCAAACACATGTCCGTGGTGACTACCTTCCTGTATAGGACAGGCTGAGTCCATCAACCCTAGCAACCATAGGCATAGCCTGAAGGTGACGGTCTTTCCTACTTGGAAACAAGAGAGACACGCTCTGAACAATGTCATTCTCCGCTGACAGGCGTGCCCTTAGAATCACTGAATTCAGAGACAGCCCAAGGAAGAGTATATTCTTAACTGGCGCCAAAACAGACTTGTCTATGTTTAGTACGAAACTCAAGTCCTTTAAATGTTTAGTCACCATCGCTGTGTGTAACGACGCCTCCTGGAACGATTTCGCTAGAATTAGCCAATCGTCCAGATATGTTGCTAGGCGAATGCCACGCAGTCAGATAGGGGCTATCGCTGCCTCTGAACACTATACGAATACTCTCGTGCTCAGTGACGGACCAAAAGGGAGAACATTGTATTTTTACGTTATGCCTAGAAAAGCAAACCTCAGATATTTCCTGTGGGAGGGATATATTGAGATATGGAAATAAGCGTACTTCAGGTCGATGGATGTGAACCAGTCACCGGGGCGCACTAGGCATAACAGGGATGTGTGTGTGAGCATCCGAAATTTGTATATCCTCAGATGATGTTGGACCCTGTTACCCTGGTTCCCATTACTGTTGGAACTGTTGGGAGGCAGCCCATGGCAGCTCCCGGACAGGCGGGATCTGCTGTCGCAACTGAATGATGAGGTTTGGCACCTGGATCAGGGGCAGTTGTAGACTCCGTTTCTCTAGGGTGAGGCGGACGCCAGCTTGGGAATTGCCATTGCTGCTGTGAGACCTTGGGGGCCCTCCCTTTGACCTATGGCACAAGCTGACCTTAAATGGTTGTCATTGAAGCTGGCATTCCTTTTGGCTGTGACCTCTGCCAAAAGGGTAAGTGAGATCCATGCTGTCTTCGATGGATGGCTCTGGGGTGTCTCTCTAGCCCAATGTGGCATTTTTGCTCAAGGCCCTGTTGGTACGTCAACCAGGTGATCAGCCTGGAGGAATATTTCCCAACGCCATTTTCCTCTGTACAAAGGCTAAACAGGTTGAGCACTGAGGCACTATATTTAGGCTATGGAGGGCATTAGGGTCTTGGACCAGCTATTTGTTTGCTTTGCTGGCAAGACGAGAGGTGGGGCACTATCGAAACAAAGACTCGAGGCCATAGAGACTGCCTACTGGCAGTCTGGTAGGCCGCCCCCTCCAGGGAACCATAGTTACCTTTGTAACTTCGGTTAAAGGGTCCAGTTGGTAAATATATCATCTCATATACCCAAGAATCATAGCAAATATGTCATACCTGACCCAGATCCATGTCAAACATTCAAAGTTGGAGTCTCGTCTCGAAATTTCGGGTACGGAGGACACGTGAAGACCTATACTGTGTATTTTGCAAGGTCATTCAAATGGGTTTGACTTTAGGTACTGACTCTTTGTTTGGTTATGTATTTTCAACAATGAGTTGTATAGTGTTGCAATAAAGGGAAGCTAGTGCAAATATTCATGTAAATGACAATGTAGATGAGTATATGATGGTGATGTGTTGACATTTTATTTTAGTGATACACTAAAAGTTTTCATTTAAGTTACTAGCAGACAACCTAATTACTCCGTATTATTTATATTAGCACACACTCGAACACGCACACACAAGCACCCATACTGTACAGTACTCACATACAGTAAGAGCATCTAAATTATACAGTTGAACAGCTTTTCACTTCGATAACTTAGTCCATCTTCACACACACATTGTAAACCTATATGATTCAATGATTCATACTGCACTTTGAGCAGTCCTGAGTTAAATGCCTTTTGGAACATGCAACAGCAATTATTTGTTTGATTTCACACTGGCACCTGTGTTTAGTCGATAATCACCCACAAACTCTGAACCAGCTGTCCAACGTGGCCAGGGTGCAATATTGTAGGCTAAAATCAGGGTTAGCCCACTGGGCCAATAGAGGATTCTAAGAATTCTGAGAAAAAGTACAGTGTGAAAAGACTAGTACAGTATCTTGTAAATATAGTACAGGTATGACACATACTGTAGTACATTACATAGGAAATCTGATCTGGACACCTAATCTATTTGCATAGCCATTCTTCCTGTGAAAGTGTTTTTGTTGCAGTCATAATATAGGCTATTTCACCTTTTTTCAGTAAAGGTGAATCTGAAACATATTTAAGGAGAGACTAGGCTCACATTAGGTCACAGAAACTAACAAGAATACTAGCAACTTCGGTGAGTTTTTGCAGTTTGTTCAATAAAAATATTGCCATTGATATGTAAAGCTTTTAACTGAAAATATAAAAACGATGGGAAACTTTATTCAAGTATAGTAAATATATTATTCTATATTATCAGATATGCATTATAGTATAGTATTACATTAATAAGGGTTATAGTATATATATTTTTCTTTCATATAAACACAATCCATTAACTAAAATACTTTGTGATTTTATCAGCTTCACATATTCCTCTTATGTTTAATTGTCATGCTTACTGTACTTAACATTACTCTTTCCTTAGGGCAGATTACAAATTCAAGAAAAACTGAATAATCTGCAATCATGATCCAGTTGGTACTGAATGCTTTTATAATTCCAATAATTTGTATTATATATATGTTTTGTGAATAATAGTTGATGCATTGATCAACATTTAATTAATTTTATATTTTCCCTTTCAGCTGAGTGTTGTGATTCTGGCAGGATTGCTTGTTGGTAAATTTCCTTTGAAATTTGTCAAACTATTTCAACACTGAGAAGGTATGAGATTTACATCCATGACATACTACAGTATTCTATGAATTCAGTGTTCCGGACACTATCGGATGTCAAGCAGCTTTAAGCAAGGCTCTAACAATAACAAATGAGGCTACAGTTAATGTGATAGCATTAAAGTTGCCGGAAAGAACTTGGCAACCTTTTGAGCTTTGATTGACCGCTTCCACACCAGCTCAGTGTTCCGTTTATGTACTGCTCTTCCAAACACTTTTGGAGCACACAGATATAAGCATGTTTTACTGACAACCTTAAACACAAAACACTTGTATGGGACATACATATATATAATACACTATAATAAATAATTTGAATAATTCAATAAATATTTATTGTTTTTAACTGCAAGGAAATTTTATGCAACATGACACTTTTCATGCAGTGTCTTTTGCGTTGAAAACAATTGTCTAATTTTACAATTGAAATATTTCACACACATAGTTTTGTATGGAATTATATGTTTCATAAATCTGTTTTTCTTTAATTTAAAGGAAACGTTTGTAAGTCGCTCAATTAAGGTATTTCCAGCGTTTTCACATATGGAATTATCCAACCAATAGCACTCCATTTAAACTGTTTCTCCCAATGACATTCTTAAGACTAACCGCAAGAATTGGTGCATTCGTAAATCGCATGTAAAATGTAGCCTACCCATGCGCCTAGATACTACTACTGTAGATACAAAGTGCGAACCCCGCTCGTATCAACAAAGTTGTGGTATCACGCCTTGCTTCACAATGCATTTCTATGTGTGATGATCGCGGAGCGATACTGTTTTGATTTGAGCTCAAAGTTAGCAAGAATGACTGACCCTGCCTTTAGTGCCGTTAGAACATGCAAATATGGACACAGTTTAGAGAATAAAACATAAAAATATTACTTTCGTTCTGTTATTTTGTTAGCAACTGGTACGCACAGTCAAATATTACTATAAAACCATAGCATACAATGGGTTATTGTGTAAATACACCATAATATCTTCATTAACAGTGAAAGAAACTGTCTCTTTTCCTGTGGAAGCAAGGGTCTGTTTCAAAGTTGGTTGAGAGTGGGGGTTATCCACATTCCAGCGGATCGTAAACTGTGACGGATGTAGGGCCTACATTTGGCCCTTAGTATGGAGGAATACATTTTAATGATAACAGGTATGTTGTTTAATGCGCGGGACCGCCGGATTCACTACAATTGTTAACTCAAAGGCTAGCCTGTCAGCTTTATTTTGAAGCAACCAAAATGATAGCATGTGCACTACGCTGACCTGTATAGGCTACACTAAGTCACAAACTGCAGAGAACACATTATCCAACTCGCCACTGAGACTCGTTCTCTTCCCTCCGGATTAGTTCAGCTACATAAAAAGAAGGCACCATGCACGCCGCACCGCAGCAACAGGCAGGCACCAAACCTGTCAGTCAATCAATCCACCGCAAAGCACCGCACGTCCACTTGTCTTGAACCTTTTGTCGCCGATGTAAAATTATTCTGGAATTATGTCTTAACATTTGAAATAACGCGTCGCGTTCGGTGTAAATGGTTTGATGCGAAAATACCGCCCTCCGCTTTTTCGCATTGCTTTTTCGTGTGGCGCTTGGTATAAAAGGGCCTTAAGACTGAAAATATGTACTGTAATTAGTAAACCTACAAACCCTGTGTCGCGTAAGTATCATGATGTTGTCGCGCCACAATCCTCAAGTCGAAGAGAGCGTTGTTTTGGTGATGTGTGTAGTGCGAGACGAAAGCTGTAGTTCACTGAGTGGTTAGACACAATACTAAAGATTACTTTATAGTTTCACAACAAACTTTCTTGCAACGTTCTTGACTTGTTTTATATAGACACACATATGTGTACCTCGTGTCACAATTCAACGGGATCTAAAATAATGCGGTAGTGACTTCTGCTCTCTATTGGCCTTTAAGTTTAACCAATTGTCGTTACTACAATTGTTTTGATTGCCTTATCTTAGCTCTACCAACAACACAAGTCTCGCCACTCAGCAGCCATCTTTTATCTTCAGGACTTTTATTTAGAAAGTACTAAATAGCATTACAGTTTTTTTTTTTCGATTGCTTACACACTTAAAGTTTGTAAAACACAGAGTTAGTGAAACCTTCCACTTGGGGAGCAAAACTATAACTATAACACATTGTCTCACACTTTTTGCAAAACATTACATACAGTGATTTGCAAAATACTAAACACACACAATCTACATTAGACACAGAAATCTAATACCTGCCTTCCAAAATGCCAAACCTATGAATCATTGATCAAATCCGGCCATCAGGTGAACGACACTTAGGTTCTAAACTCTAAACTCACCAATCAGCCTTAAGCACTACACAGATTTACAGTAACTGGTGAGTTTACTGCTGCAACAGAAATGGAAGGTAACATTGTACAGTACTGTAAGATTAAGAAAAACATAGCTGGCCACAAAAATATAGCCAATTATTTAGAATGTCCCAGGCCAACATACAGAATAGGGCCCTCCACCACCATGCCAACATAAGACCTTACAACTTACATAATGTGAATATGTTGGAATATGTGGGCCAACACATACTCCTCCTTATGTCACGATACCCCTCAATAAAGCCAAGCAACCAAACTGATGCATGGACAATGCAAGGATGGATTCCCCATCCAAGAAAAGCCTTTCCTCACTGTCTTGTACGAGAAGACATAGCCTGTGATTTGTGAAGGTGATTTGTGAACAACTAGGTGAAAAAAAAATGCTTTGGGATTTTACAGTATTTGTACTGTAATGCATTCTTTCTCACAAATGTTACTGTATGTACTATATTATATTTAGAATATGTTCTGTTCTAATTTTCAGGGCTAAATGTAACCTTTGGAAATGTGTAGTGTATTGTTAATGGTGTATTGTCAACTGGTTCAAACAGAATCTGATCATATGAACCATGTGTGTGCCATACAGTGACAAAATTGAGTTTTTACAAATTATTGCGTAGTTTTGTGTTTCATTTAGCAAAATATCAGAGGTGTTGTGCTACTTGTGTGTATGGTTGTGGGAATTGTGTGTAGTGTTTTGACCAAATGAGCCCTGCTTTCAAAATTGTGCTGAAGCAATCGAAACAAACTAATAGGGAGAGAGCCAGAACCGCTCTTTCAGTGATCATTGGGACATAACAATTGCACGTATACGGTCGGCGGTCGCGAGTCAAATCTGATAAAAACATCTTCAAACGTTTGGTTATTTTGCATTAAAATAAGGTTTTAAAAAGCAGTTTGTCTCCAGTTAATAATTAATATATTTAGGTAGCAGTGTTTTGAATGAATCCCATCAGTGTGTAACAAACAGTCATGTAGTCTGTCTTATTGACAGATTGTATGTTGTCTGAGGGCATTGTTAAAATCAGACCCAGAGGTTATATGTTTGGACCATTGTGTGTGAGTTGTTCCAAATTGTGTGTATATTTGAGAAATAGTGAATTGTTCCAGGAATTTTGTCTAAGCAATCGAGAAAAACTAGTTGCCTTAGCTCCCCTTAAATATTAATTACCCCTCCGCCCCCGTACTGTAAGATGTTAATTTTTGATAGGTTTGGACCATGAATCGTGCACGAGTTGTTAAACATTTTTGTCTGATCAATCGAGGAATAACTGTAATGCACTCAGTGCTATTTGTAACATAAGAAATGAATAGAAGAGAGGGGGGACTGAGAAGATTAAACATTTATTAGTGTTTTTTGCAATACCGTGATAATACCGTTAACCTGTTAAGGTACGGCCTTAGGAGGGGCGGAGACCCAAGTGCAGGACACAGAGGCAGGAGACGACAGAGTAGCAGAAAAGGTAGATTTAATTACTAGGAGCAGATAAACAATACGACCCTGGGTGCCAGGAGTGGTCAGAGTTGGTTACTCTAGCCAGCTAGCAAGGCTGGCTAGCTGGCTAGAGTTCTTGTCGGCGGGGTTGCCGCGATGAGGAGAGTAGCTGTCAGACGGGCGGTGAAGCGAGTAGCAGGCAAGCAGGCGGTGAAGGGAGTAGCAGGCAGACGGGGCTGCCAGGTGGTTAGACCGCGTTGCCAGCGTGATCGTGTTGCAGGCGGGACTGCGGCGAAGAGTAGAGTGGGTGATCGCTGGAACGTGCATCCGTGAGGAAGTTAACGAACTGGCAAAATGGGGCCGGAACGGAAAGCCTTTTCAACCTCCGCACTGGAAGCGTAAACTAGACATCTGCACCTGAGGTGCGCTAAGTGGCCGATGACATGGCCGCGGCGCTGTCCGGTGCTGAACCCGCTGCCTGGTGCTGTCCAGTGCTGGATCGACCGCGGATTGTGACATAACCGTGATAAGCTTGGTCACTATAATCGTGATATTACATTTCATACCGTTTCATCTCTACTCTGCTGATGCTTGATCTCTGTGAACTCGGCAAGCTTTGTCCATTGAAATTATGTTTTCATTGGACAAAGCTCGTTTCAAAATTAAACCAGTGTTAGTCAATTATCACCCACAAACTCTGGGCCAACCCTGCTGTGGAGCAGGCCCAGCATGCCACACTAAAGGCTAAAATCTAATAAGATTCTAGAAATTCTGAGAAATGTGCTATGTAAAAAGTTTACTATATATTTTAAATAGGTTATACTGTACTGTACGGGCATGACACATACTGTACATTACAAAGGAAATATGGTCTGGACACCTAATATTTTTGCATTATCACCCCCTTAGGTCCCAGGGACCATCCCACAGGTACCATCCCAGAATACAATCCCCCCCAGGCCCCAGGAACCATCCCACAACACCATCCCCACCAGACCCCATAAACCATCCCACAACGCCATTGCCACCAGGTCCATTCCACAACATCATTCCCACCAGACCCCAGGAAACATCCCACACCATCCCCACCAGGGGCCAGTAGGTTCCCGCACACATCTAACACCACCAATATTGTCATCAGGCCCACGCACCTGAATAACACCACCTCTAAGAATTCTGCCCTGTTTCTGTTTTGTGGTTTGTTCAAATAGTTTCTGAGGCATTTCATTTTGCATCTTTTATGTATTTAGTGGCTGTACCTAGAGCTGGGTGATATGGTCAAAACTGTTATCACAGTAAAACATTTAATGTAGGTCACATTTCTTTTAAGTCTAAAGGCTGAATTATGCACCTGGGTGAATATACACTGAACGAAATAAAAATGCATTTGAGCTGAACTCAAAGATCTAATACTTTCTCTATGTACACAAAAGGCCTACTTCTCTCAAATATTATTCACAAATCTGTCTAATTCTGTGTTAGTGAGCACTTCTCTTTTGCCGAGATAATAAATGCAGTCCATTTATAATCCATCCACCTCACAGGTGAAGCACATCAAGATGCAGATCACACAGCATTGCACAGGTGTGCCTTAAGGCCCATTTACCGATAGGGCGTAACCCTACGGCCTAGGGTACGGCGTAGGCTGACATGCACCTCTCCAAAAATGTAACTACGCACCTGTCCGTCCATCCGTCGATAGGACGCAACAGGCAAGCTTATATGCCAGAGAGAGCTGTGCTTTGGAATTAGGAATGTTAATAACAACCCCATATCCTACATAGTGGTGTACGTGTGAGACTATGATGTTACGTGAAACCAAGTATGAATTATGGTCTAAACGGCCTCTCATACTCCCCCCACCCCCGCCCCCCCTCGCGCCCACCCCCCCCCCCCCCCCCCCCCCCCCACACACACACACACACACACACCTGGGAGGTAATTATTCAGACTACCAGCTCCATGAGGGTTACTTAGCTGTCAGACATGGGTGGGACTTAGTAAAGCATATCTGTCACACATTTCTACATGTCTATTGTACATCAGCATTTTGATACATAGCAAAGACAAATAGAGATGATTACTTTATACATTTCTACAAGGACATTTCAATAGCAGTAGAAATCACTTTGCCTGTCACATTCAAGCTTCATACATTATACTGCATTGAAGGAAGTGCATATTGGGTCAAACCAAAACCAAACTTGTATTTTGTGAAGTTTGAAAATCTAATATATTTTACTACAACCAATGAAAAATGGGAGTGAAAACAAGAGACAGTTTATATTTTTGTTTAGCGTACTAATGCTTTCAAATCTGCTTATAAATCAGCTATACCTTTTTGAAAGATGCATGTAACAGAAATTAACCAGTGGCATATATAATAAACACATCACTTCATTGACATTTCACCTCTTTTTCTCCTCTTCTCATTTGGATTTCTCACTAGCATACTGGTAGCCAATGTCCTCTTCGTATTGGCATTGCCACGCTCATGCATGTAATATCAAAACATATTGCTGCTGGGCAAACTTGCGGCTCCCGGCGTGGTGCCTTCCGCAGTGGCACCAGCACATGAATGGAATTTAGGGATCTGCACCATCGTATGAAATGTATGGCGCCCCCACTAGAGAGGTTTGTGAATTTGTTGTTACAGTAATCAGCCTCTGTCATATTCCGACATCTGTGTGCATGGTAATCATCTATATATTTTAGCATATTTTTTTAGTAATATAATGCGATCTATGACCCAGAGATGATGGACACCTAACCCTGCTTTTAGCTCATTGAGACCATGAGAATATACATGTATGTATGGCTGTTTTTGTTGCTCTAATAATGGGGTGTTTTGTTACTTTGGGTGTGATCTGCAACATATTTCATCTAGTAATGCTGTTGAACCTGCTTTAAATGAAGGTTTATCTGTAACATATTTAAGCAGAGGCAAGGCTCACATTTGGTCAGAAAGACAGAGACATCATAGTGTTTCATTATTTTGCAGAAAACGACAGCACCTTGAATTGTTGGGTGAGTTTGCAGCTTATTTCTACAATAGCGTCTCAAAGATATTTAACTTAAAGGTGATGTTTGCAATTTACCTAAGAAGCACATTTTGTTATATTTCTTGCAATTCTCTTTACATACCGATAATATGACAATGTGACAATATGATTAGAAAGTCGCAGGGATGTAAAACCCCATCTAATCTATAAGTGCCGCCCGAACTTCAAGACTGGTAGCTTTAGCTGTCTGTCTGCATGAGCAACGTTCTTGCCTGCACTGTCATCACGGGCTACAGAGCACACAGACACTAGAGCCAGAGGCACTACGGCAGAACTGGATGTTCCTAATGACTAATTAACCCCATTCTGTAAATGCACGAAACCATCCAAATTGGTCATCTATAGGCTTAACACGTAACATTGTCAGAAAGATAGGTCTACAGCTTGCAGGTCTCGTCTCTCTAAGATTAGATGGGGTTTTTACATCCCTGTGACGTTCAGAGGACTGATCTTTCTAATCATACTGTATTGTCAGAGCATTTATTTTTTTCATTGCTATCGGTATGTAAAGAGAATTGCAAGAAATATAACAAAATGTGCTTCTGAAGCAAATTGCATACTTCACCTTTAAGGCTTTAGTCAATCGTTACATTTCACTATGACCAGTAACGCACGTTACTTAAAGAAATAACTGTAATAATATTACTCAAGGTCAAAGACTACTATTTCTTTACTCACTTTAGAAATTATATTACGTAATGTGTTATACGTGCTGGTCTACACGATCAGATCTACAGTTGGCTATCGCCACTAAGTTTGACGTTATATCTGGTAGTGTTGTCTCTGATGTCTTTGAATGAAAATGTATTAGCGCCGCAAGATTATCATCTTCAACCCCTGACACTTAGGCTATATTCTCCGGTTCACACTGTGTGCTGTGTGAAATTTTTTTGTCGTGTTTTTTTCTTTCTAGATTTTATCTAAATGAATGTGTTATTTTGACAGCCCTAATAAAAACACAACGTGCAAATTCAGTAACTTCTTTTTTATGTTGACATGCAACTCAATATCCTCCAGCAGCGTATTGCTGCCACGCCATAAAGAAAAATAAGTATCACATTATAATTTAAAATGTATCTTGTTATATCATAATAAGATATTTTAACATGATATGTGGGGGGTATTGCACTGTAGTTCATGTTAAATTGGGGATTGTGTTCAAATCATAACATGTAACATATTGTTGGCCTAGAGCCTATTTTTGCAACTTAGAGTAAATGCTGCTCGGTTACTCGTGTTGTCGTTCCGTCAGCACCTGCACTCGCCACACAAACCTTTCATGCCACTGTCCTCAATAACAGCAATGTCACAGGTTCAAAATACGCATGCAGACTAGAACCTGATGCATCAAGCATGCAATCAAGTCATGTAAATGAACCATAATTTGTGTAAACACCTTATCACATTATAACGTTAAACTACTCTTTTGTTTTACGGTGAAATATATTTTTTATATATATATATATATATATATATATATATATAATGCAAAACTTTTCATCCTATAAAGTCATGATCCAGATTTTTTTTTTCTGTTGTACAATACACTTCCGTAATATCCTTGTATCAGCTTCAAACTAAAACGATTCTCTTAAGTTTAATAATCATGCAAAACCTCTCCCTCCCTTAGGTTCACATAGTCAAAATAATCTGCCATCATGATCCAGCTGGTAATGAATGATTTTCTGATCTTTTATATTTTGAAAATTTATTTTGTTAATGTTAATTTATAATAATTTAGATAATGTATTGTTTTTGTTTTTTTTAGCTGAGTGTTGCCATATTGGCAGGATTACTTGTTGGTATGTACCATGTACCTATTGCCTGCAATTATAGCTATCATTTACTATGTATTATCAGTAATGGTCATGCATTAACCATTTCATTTCATTTTAAGGAAGCAACCAGCAAAGTACAAGTAAGTAATATGACAACATTTTGTTTCATATCTACAGTAATATATCTAATACCTTTCCAGTCTTTAATGTATTTTTTTATTTTTTATTAGCATTTTATATTGATTATTTGCATATCATGTATATTATGACAATACCAAATAAAGTAATTTACAAACAATCCTGCTTTTTATCTTTAATAAACAATTTCTCCCACAGGTCCTTGCTAAGGCTTCAATAACACTGGTCAACACAAGTGTCAAGTCATGTTACTGAAATAAAATTAGTAATTTCTTATCAATTGTTATGCTCAACACGAATATGACAGTCAAATTGCAAAATTGGCTCTAGTTTTATTGTAATCTGCAATACATTAATGTAATAAGCATTACTGTTCTGTATTGTACCTAATAATAACAGTTTTTATGTAACAATACCTTAAACTGTCTCGCACAAAGTCTGAAATATTTTAAATGCTCAACCTTTCCGACTGGGCTTTATACAGCAGCCGCCTGGCAGTAGTATTGCATTGCATCAGGAAATGATGCAATAAACTCTGGATGATGTGTGCATGATGGTGTTATGCAATGCGATGCAATATTACACAATTCTAGGCTTATTTAGGATGTTGTTGTAGTCCTACTGGATACATTTACTAAAATAAATAAGATAAAATGAACTATATGAAATATCTTCCAAACGAGAGCCAATAAAAAATTGTCATGGTTATATTCGTGTTCCGCACACCAAGATCCTACAGATTAGGGCCTTTTTACGTCAGTAACCATTTCAATGTTGACCAGTGTAGTCATTTATACTCCCACAGGGGCCCCCACCACCATCACCATCAAACCCACCATCGCCACCGTCCCTACCAAAACCTCGACGATCCTCCAGGCGATCATGACCACCACCAAGCCCATCACCACCCATACCACCCCACACGTGACCACCCATACCACCCCCCACACCACCCTCCATGTGACCACCCACAGCACCACCCACACGCCTACCCACAACACCGCCCCCACCACCACTCCTACCAAGCCCACCACCACCCCTACTAAGCCCACCACCACGCCTGTCAAGCCCCACTAGGCCACCACCAACATATAACACCACCTCTGCTACCAGGCCCACAGCCATTAGGACTACCACTGGTTTGCAACCAGCAGGTATAGCTTGCTGCACCACCTCCCAGGCCCACAAGGTTCCCTGGCATAACAACAGCTCCTGGAAGTTTGCCGGGTCTTACTGTCTGGTCTTCTGTTATGTGGTGTGTTCAGATAAAAGCGTTGATATATGAAGCATGCGATCTTTAAATCATTTAGTGTTTATACCTATACAATGTATTACTGTATGGTTGACGGGGCATCTTAAATTGAGTCTATATGACTTTCTGCCACTAGATGTCACTAAGCGCACCAGCATCTGAATCGCATCTCAGTGCACTATACAGTTGTCTACAGCCACTTGAATGTGTGTGATTTTTGAGGTAGTCAACCTTAGGTGCTGAGAAATGAATACATCATGTGCCAAACCCTGCAGTTCCTCAAATTATCATTTGAGGATGGCTGCAAATGTGAATCATTCCCCATAGACTTCAATGTTAAAATATTTTATGTTTACAGCCTGGTTAAAAAATGGTTCATCAGTTAAAAATACATTAGCCAGCACAGCACAGTGTACAAATCCGTTCTTGAGAAAAGCTATGGGTGACGTTAGAGAGGGGTTGTCCTATTATTTTTAGTCTTTGGGTACAGTATAAGTATCTTCTCCCAGGGACTTTAAAGTGCAGACCTTTGAATCCTGCCTATATTTTGAGTATGTGTAACGTCCATAGCCGTGCCGCCGATGGGCAGTGTGCCTTCCGGTGTGATTCCGCCTCAGGCCGCCGGTCACCCATGTCCCCAGCACGCCCCAGTCTCACATGTTTTCTGTTGATTGTTTGTAATGTACACCTGTGTGTTCTGTGGGGTTATGTAGGTTGGGGGTTGTCATTTGTTCTATGTCGGTTATTGTTTTCGCCTTATGGCTACTGTTTGGTGTCTTTTATGTTCTCTGGGCTGTGCGAAGCCCGTTCGATTAAACACTGAGCGGAGGCTCGCACCTGCATTTCCCCGTCTCCGTATTCTCATTCTGTCTGTACCTACACTCGCTACCCATGACAAGTCAGTCTGATCAGTCAATTTAACCAATTAGAGCTTCTGTCACTTAGCCAGTATGAAACCACTGGCTTCACGTTGTGAGAAGGTTCGATTGGCTAACAAAGACAGTGCCTTTCCTGATGAGAGAAGCATTGAAAAGATTATATATCATTATGTTTACCTGTACTTTAAATGTATTAATTTTGTGAGGTACTGTATATTTGTAAATATACTATATATAATATAATTAATTTGCTTTTCTTGTATACTGTAAAAGCATTTCAGAATTTATGAAAAACATACTATTTTTAATCACTCCTTCTCTGAATGGGTGGATGGGCTTTCTAGCACACTACTGAGCTTTCCTCAGAAGCGTTAATCTTTGGAACAAGTTATAATAATAATAATAATAATAAACTTTATTTGTATAGCACTTTTCATACACAATGTGCAACTCAACGTGCTTTACAGTTAAAAACATTTGAACAAAGGATGAAGGGAACAAATTAAAT
>JAODTR010026864.1:0-22837 GCA_025399935.1 Amblyopsis rosae
AAACCCGGTTATCATTAAACCACCATACCAACAATATCCTGCACTTGGGTCCTCACTACCACCTCCTGACGTGACAGTAATAGGGATAAAATAAACATAAAGTATTTTTACATAAATGGTTGTGGCTGTATTAATTTTAATACCTTAATATTGCTGTGGGTCCAGCAAACATTGGCTGTGTAACAAAAATATGTAATCTAATAACACCACAGAAGGGATAAGCAAATTTTTGCTAAAGTAGTCCTATTCCAGTCTCTGGTAGTTAGTAGTAAAAGAGAATAAAGCCACAATAGCGAGCAGCCCCCTCTGATGGCCCAAAAAATTGACAAGGCAATCACTAGGATCTGGATCTGTGTTACCCGGTCATTTATTTACGTGTAAAATATTTTTTATTTAGCGGTTTTTAAAAATGGCCAAATTAGAAATAGGGACATCCAGGGACATCTTCAGCCAGGGACAGGCCAGAAAAAACTGGATTGTCCCTGGCAAAAACAGGGACATCTGATCACCCTAAATATACAGTAGCTCTTTTAGGTGGTGGTGTTGTATGGGTGTCTGTAAACATCAGACCATCAGGAATAATGCTTATATACAGTAGCTCTTTTAGGTGGTGGTGTTGTATGTGTGTCTGTAAACATCAGACCATCAGGAATAATGCTTATATACAGTAGCTCTTTTAGGTGGTGGTGTTGTATGGGTGTCTGTGAAAATCAGTCCATCAGGAATAATGCTTATATACAGTAGCTCTTTTATGTGGTGGTGTTGTATGGGTGTCTGTGTAAACCTGATTGTCCAGGAACAAGTAATGTGACTGTATGAGATGGGGTAGAGTGTTGGCCAGTGCTAACGGTTTAACCTTTTTATTTTATTTTTTATTAACTCTTGCTTAAATTACAAGGTGAAGTCCCAGTCAAAATCCTGTTGCATAGATTAAATACAGACCAGCTCATGAAAGAGGTCAGACTTGAGTTTTTTTATTGAAAAACAATCAATTATACGGAAATGGAGAAAACGTTCACACACAGAATCATAGTGTGTGAAAAAATAAAAAATCAAAGCTTAGCGTTTTTAACAAATCAGACCTATGAACTACAAGCTGTAGACTAAGCAAGATTATAAAGCGTGACACGGCGCGGACTGCATTCAACACATGACATGGCTGTCCCTTACTACTTCACAGTACACATTGGGGGGGGGGGGGTGCTGTACATCTGCTTAGAATTTTTTTTAAATAAAAAACAAATGTGTGTATTTAGCCAATGCTTTGCAACTGGTACCTCTAAAGCACATAGCTCAGATATGTGCTCCAATGTCAAACTCTACTGTGTGTGTATGTGTGCGCGTGTTCTAGTCGCTGTCATCAGACCAACCCAGTATATCCATGGTGGCGGCCGCCATGTTGATGTTGGTTCCATGTCGCTGCACGCTGCAGCTCTTCAAAGAGTTCTGATTGGACAAGGACCGCATGCTCACCTGCAGCCCGGCATTACCCCTGACCTCCCCCCTGACCTCTCCCCTGACCTCCCCCCTGACACCTTGCAGCAGCAGGCCCACGTCGCTCCTGCTCTCGCGCGCGCCGTGACCTACGACCTTGACGGCCCCCAGGTCCTCCCCCATGTGGTCCACGTCCAGGGGCAGCATGTCCCTGAAGCCCCCCAGGGAGCCATGGTGGTGCTGGAGCCCCTGCAGCATGCTGTGGAGCCTCCCTGCCCCCTCCACCCCCATCTCCCCCGGCCTCTCTGACTCCCTCGGCCCCTCCGGGTCGGCGAAGCTCCCGCCGGAGAAGCCGCGGACTATGGTGGTCACCCTGCTCCTCTGCACCCCCTCTCTCTCCTCTCTCTCCTGCCTTTCCTCCCTCTCCACCACGCCCCCGGGGAACCTCCGGAGGGTCACCTGCACCCTTCCCCCCTCCCCCGCCTTCTCCGGCGCTCCTCCCCCTTCCTCCTCATTATCCTCTTCTTCCTCGTCCTGTTCTTCCTCCTCGTCATCTCCGTCCTCCTCGAAGCCCCCCGGGAAGCCCCGGAGGATGGAAGCCAGCCGCCCTCCGTCCAGGGAGCCGGCGGTTCCGCGCTCCGTGTCCCCATTGCTGAGGGTCCGCAGCAGGCTGCTGACCCCGGCACTGTTGGACTCCTGCGAGTGGGAGCGGAAGAAGGAGCCGGAGGAGGTGATGGAGATGGGGCTGAAGAACTGGAAAGAGGGGGTGAGGGTTGGTACGGTTAATATCCCTATCCTTCTGTGTTTCCAATGTGTTGGGTGGAACTTCTGAAGGAGCACCCGATGGCATTAAAGGGAGAGGTGTTTTTATTCTGTTTAGAATTCAAATTTAGCTTCATTTTTACTTAAATTTTAGCTCAAATTTGTGTTCCTGTTTGAGAAAGCACATTTTTATCAGCATGCACAAAGAACGGTAAGCTATGCAATGCGAGGAGATATTTGGTAAATTTGACTAAGTGTATATTAGCTTACTAAAGTGTATTCAGTTACTATACCTCTCTAACTATACTTTAAACCCAATGGCCTTAGAACAGAACAGGTCATGAGGTCAATTATTTAGCTATTTAGCTGTATAATTTAGCTATTGAAGTGAGCTAATGAATGAGACTTAAAGTATTTTAGTAGTTTGACACATGCAGTACCAGAGAAATGTCTCACCTGCTAGATATAGATAATATATAAAACTCAAGACTGCACTTTTATCTATATAGGTTATTTATACTGAATATATACAGTTTTCATGTTTAAAAAAAATATAATGTATCTTTTTCAAGGAGGGCCCCTTGTGCTAGCCTGGTGTAACCAGACCATATTCACTTTGTGAACATCAATATCATCGCACTAACCCGCACTGATTGTTCCGCCAGCAGTGTGGCTGTGCGAACGCTAATGTGATCAGGGATTCCAGACTCAGTGAAATATATTGAGCTGAGAGCATGAGCTGAGAGCACGACACGTACATGAGACACGGGGTGTCCCTAGCTATGAACCTCATCTTTCTGAGGGCCAGGCCCAGGGGTAAGAAACAGTTAAGGATCACTGATGTATCACACCAGGCCATTATATGTCAGTGTTCACAAACATGCATGGGCAATGCAGACTGAGTATGTCTTTCAGTGTAGAGAGCCATTTCCCAGAAGCCTCCAGAGTGGTCAATCAATGTCAAGGTTGTTTTTAATAGTCATTCCTAGAACATGTTACTGTACATAGAATTCCTAGAATACATGACAGGGAACCAAATGTTTTTACTCAGGTCCCAGTTCAGAATATATTCAACTATTTCATTGATTTATAATCAATACATTTCATTAAAAAAGGAAGCACACAATAAACATTATAATAGATACATACACTGTATGTTAGCGTGTGAATGGTTTAAAAAGGTGAATCAAAACGAATGCAGTAATAGCAATACTTACTGGTGTGATGGTGGGACTGGCTGTCCTATTGGACCTCTCCATCAGCCTCTCCTCCCACAGACGTAACCTCCTCTCTCTCTCCTCCAACTCCTTTTCTTTAGAGTACAGCTCTCTCTCAAGCCTCCTCAGGCGCTCCAGGGTGGCCTCAATCTCACACCTGTGTGCACGCGCGCGCACACACACACACGTATGCAATACTTCAGTATTCATTCGTAAGCTGAACTGTATTGAGAAATAAATTTATTTAAAACCGAAACTGCATTTTGTTGTCAGTTATTGTGTTTATTGAGTTTTGAAAGCTACAATTATAGGAATGCCACTCACTGGATATTTTTTACCTGTTAAGTATTTATACATTTAATGAACATTCGTGTCACCTACTGTGATAAAGTTTTCATCAGCACAAAAACGTTTCTATACTGTACCAATACTTTCTTAATTCGATTTTGGTCCATTACAGACATCTACATTTGTCCTACATAAATCATTGTAATGCTCGACAATATTTTTTAGAGAAAGCTTGTGCTCAAATCAGAAGTACCCTTGACTACCACCAGAGGTCACCACCAGAGGGAACTAGTGCGCCTGACAAACCACAGAAACACAATCAAATCTCACGGCAACTAAAGATAGACTGACATCTGACATGGCAAAACCTCCCCCCCCTCCTCCCCTGTGTTCCCTCCTTCCATTCCTCTCTTCATTCAGCCCTGCCTGGCCTCCTCCACTTGTCAGACTTTTTCCACCCGCACACAAAACTTCCTTCACAATTTATTGTCTTGCTGTGCTCATGTCAAACATGCACAGAATCTAACACCTCCTGCCTCCATCTCCCCACTGTTCTCTTTCTGTTCACTTCATTCCCTCTGGATTCTATTTGTTTTTATAGATGTTATTACAATCCCTCCTCTCCTTCCCTTAATCCCATCCCATCAAGGTCTTGTTGTTCCTCCATAAACCACCCCCCTCTTCTCTCCTTTTCCTCTCGTCTCCTCAGAGGGACAAGTAGAGCACTGCAGGAATCTCTTCCATGAGCGCTCTCCGAAGGTCTTATTAAAGACTCATATACTGTATCTGCTAACTTGAAATAGCGGCTTATAACGTAAACTTCATGTAGTCATTGAGTGAGGGAAGTCTAAACGTTCGTATACGTTCTGTATTTCAAGGTGTCAGTGTGTGTGTGTGTGTGTGTGTGTTGCATGTTTAAGGTATGCACAATTCAGGAGGAGATGGTTGCTGTCGAGTGTTAGCGGCCAAGGCAGCCTATTAGCGGACAACGCATCTGTTTTGGGGCTTGTGTTTAAGCTAGTCATAGTACAGTGAAATTAATTTGTCATTCTGCCAAGAAAAGACCCAGGCTCTTTATACACTCATGTGACAGAACTGAGGCGCATACACAATGCAGATGTTGTAAATGTGCTTATTTATATGTATTTATTTGTATTTGTTGTGTACCGTATATACTTATATATTTAGTTATGTAACTGCATATATTTTTATTGTTGTTTTATAATACATTGGCCAATGTGCATGGCACCCACCATACAGTTTTGCAGTCATGGCTTGTGAATACGTGCGTGAGTGCGTGCGTGCGTGCGTGAGCGCGCACCTCCACTGGTCCTTGTGGTGTAAGAAGGAGTTACACTGGTCTGGCAGTCTGCTGTCATTGGCCATGGTCTCTAGAGTCATCAGAACATGTTTAAACTGTGGCCTCTCCTGTAGCAGGGACCCACACAGACAGCTTTGTCATGTGCTTACATGTGTTCAACTGAGCTAACAGGGCTCCTCTCATCAGTTAGCAACGGATCTGTCTTTCTGTCCGCTTACTTACCTTGGGCTCCGCTAGCCAACATTTCCTCATCAGTTCTGCGAAGCTTGCTGGACAGCTGGTGGGAATGGTTAGCCTCTAGACACGCACGCACACACATGTGTACACACACACACACACACACACACACACGTACATTCGTACATATGAATTAAAACCGGTTCAGTGTAATTTTAGATTTGGTGATGCTTGTTTCTGCATCGTTTCTGGGTTGCAGCCAATGAATTGTGCCAGTTACACCGGACCGCTATGTGAAAATTGGCTTTGTTAGTCCAAGGTCCAACTATCAATTCATATTGTGTCTCTATAGTTCCTACTATACACTGATACTGCAGGAGTCACTAACAGATGCCATCACAAGCCCCGGGCAGAATTAGCCCAGACAGATCTGTAAACTGGGAGACGTAGTAACATCCCATGGAAACACTTTCCCCATGGGAGGAACCCTAAAATATCTTGGACTCTGTGAAATAGAGGGCGAGGTAGAGAGAGAGAGAGAGAGAGAGAGAGAGAGAGAGAGAGAGAGAGAGAGAGAGAAACAGAGAGAGAGAGAGACTCTACAGACATTAAAACAAGGGGACATAAACAGCTTTGAGAGAGAGAGAGAAGAGGAAAGTGGACGAGAGACTGTGTTATGTTTGGGGGGTGGGAAGGGGGGATGTTGGGGGGATGTTTGGACTCACAGGAATTTGGTTCACCGGCGCGTTTAACTGCCATGTGTGTGTATGTGTGTGCTGGAGCAGATTCAGATATGTCACAAACACATAGACTGTATAACCATAACCCCCCCCACCTCCTATAAACATCTATGCAAACCCTTCTTCAGACACCATCAGAAATCCTTCCCCCTCTCTCTCTCTCTCTCTCTCTCTCCCTCTCTCTCTGCAGCCCTGGTAAAGGCGTGTAGCCATGTGACCCTAGTGGCAAGCCTCCACCACCACAGTGTATCCAGGCCTTACAAGAGCACAGGACTGACATCAGAGCTAAAAATAGCCACGCCTCAACACCCCACACTGGAAACCATGAGTGCATCGCCTCACACCCGGGACATGTCTGTCTGTGTGCGTGCGCGTGCGCATTCATATGTACCTGTGTGCATGTTTGGACAGTGCAGTGTAGTTTGTGTGTGTGTGTGTGTGTGTGTGTGTGTGTGTGTGTGTGGCTCTTACAAATGTTGTGCATGTGAGTAAACAGACCTGCATGAGTGTTGAGTGTTGTATTTGTAACTGTGTGTATATCTATAAATGTTTGACTGTAGTGTGTGTGTGTGTGTGTGTGTGTGTGTGTGTAATACCTCTTGTTTCTCCACCACTAGCCAGGCCACCTGTAGCCCTTCAAAGCCTTTGAAAGGGACCTCACGAGTCAGCATTTCCCACAGCACCTGTCCAAAGGACAGACAGACATTGGCTGTCAGACAGACAAGAAGCTCCCAAGACACTAGCAGGCATGTGGGGATCGACACTGTCCCATTCTCCCATACGTATTGGTAATCTGAGCTGTAAACTAAGTAATAGTATTGATCTGTGATGACACAGACATATCAATGATGGTGTTAATATTTTTATAAAAATCTGCTTTTTGCTGAAAACAGAACTACACATCATATCCATTAAAAATGACCCCAGGACCTGGCTGGTTTAACGGTACACAAAGGGACAGATTTACTAAAGGTTTGTGTAAAAATCATGTGCAAACTTGATAGCACTCACGAATAACACGTAAGATGATCTACTAACAGTGTGCACAGAGGAAGACGTCTTTCAAAAGTGCAAAGATAGCATGTATTTTTAATTTGCTACGTTTGCTTTAAAGGTGGTACGTGTAATTTGTTTAGTTTAAACCATTAAAAAAACTATCAAAATGATCAAAAGAGGTATAAGAAATATCAGTTTTGATATGTCAATTTCACACAATATTTTGCATTGGAATCAGTTTATAGAAAAGTATTTCAAAACGAGCGCGGATTGCATAAGGAAGTGAAGTCTGTGAATTGAAGTGAAAAGGCCTATAGGCTAAGGCTAGGCTATAAAAAAAGATTTGAAGTGAATCTGTTAATCACACCAACATTGTTCTAGTGAAACTATAACCTAGTTTGTTCATACAAGACGTAGTTACAGCCCAATCGATATGCCCCATCATGCACCACTGGAGTGTACTTTCAACCGATGAATCCGAAGGAGACCATAGCAAACGTGAATCGATTAGCTTACAATTAGCTTGCAATAGCTGACAACACTGTTAAAGGTGCGCTTTGTCCATATTCAAACACTATTGTGTAAGTAATGTAAGTTCTAGTTCAGGGACAAAATGCTAGTTCTACTATTATGCATATAAAACGTGAGATACTCCGCCCCAAACATGTATATGACTTTTATAAAGTGTAATCATTCAGTGTACTCAATGTACATCAATAAGTAAGGACTAAAGCACTGTGCTAATTCTAACTGAACACACCGTGACTGAAACACATAAAACACACACACACACACACACAATGAATACACTCACCACACCATAGGAGTATGTGTCACAGGTCTCCGAGACAGGCAGGCTCTGGATGACCTCTGGAGCCATCCAAGGAAAGGTGCCCACCACAGTCATATGTGTCGTGTGGGAGAGGAACTTAGATGCCCCAAAATCACAGATCTGAGGCACCAGAGAGAGGGAGAGAAAACACTGTATACAGTATCTCACTGCCAGATATATATTGGCCTGGCACAACCTGAGGGACAGTGAGTTACCTTTGTAAACATCCCCCCTCCCCCCACACACACACACATACACACAAGCACACATGCATGCACACACACAAACACACAAACACACGCACGCATGCATACGCATACGCAAGCACAGGAGTGGTTTCGAGGATATACTGATATTATATGTGGGATATTCTATATATAACAGTTATGTTACATTGATGTGCATGTCTGTGACAGACTGTAGACTTGTTAATGTTTTGTTATGCTTTGGCAACATTGTCTTTGAACTTTCATGCCAATATAAAGCAAATTTAATTGAATTACTGTAAGCTAGAGCGAGAGAGAGAGAGAGAGAGAGAGAGAGAGAGAGAGAGAGAGAGAGGGGTAGCGATATAAAAACTTTACATGTTTGCTTAGAACAGAATAAATTTGTGGTAAGAGGGAGAAGGGATGCATGATGTTTATGACATACCTTTAATACTTTGTCTGCAGTCATTACCACTGTAATTGAAACATAAATATCTCAGTGACAGTCAACACAATTGTGATATTGTGGTGGGAATTTGGACTAGGAGTTACCATTCCGTGACTTGAGGTCTCTGTGAATGACTTTGACTGGAGCTTCTGCATGGAGGTAATGCATTCCTGGGAACCAATAATCATACATGTATGCACAAATATTTTAGAATTAGGAATTACAGAACACAATAGAGACAAACAGATAAATATTTATAGAGTAGTTTCTATAAAATGTGTTTTACAAAAATGGGACCACCCTCTTCCAGATAATACCAAGTTGAGTTCGTACAATTCAAGGAATTTATTACTTGCATGCTCAAGATTCAAGTTGGCTAGGGTGCATACAAATCAATGTACTGTAATGCTGACTGGTTCATTATGAAGGCCCTGTTCAAATCTTATCCCTCCCATTAATCTCAAACATGCTGTCTGGTTCATGTTAACATACATTTGTTGACAGACCTGAGCAACAAGCCATAAACATCAGTTGAAATAAACTAATTATCAATAGCTATTTATTTGTTTCAGTCTTTCAAGGGTTGAGAAAGCTACGCGTATTTCTATTCTTAGGGTTTTGTTTCGCGATGCATAAAATAACACTTGCAGCATTATTTCTCCTGTGGTTAGTAGTATCCAGATGCTTGTAATACATACAAATATGTGATTCAGCCATACCTTTAGCTATCTGGATGGCCCAAGTCATGATCTGTTCCATGTCCATCTCCTCACTCTGTTCACTGGACAGGTACTCATACAGAGACCCTCCACTCGCATATTCTGCAGTACAGTAGGTAACACACACACACACACACACAGACACCATCAACCAAAAATAAACAACTGTTTTTTATAACTAGGTAATCCAAATCCTTAATACACATGCAAGCCTATAGTTGTATGCAATTACATATTGAACAACATGCAGGTGGCCAGTATCTCAAAAACAGATGAGATAACAGCACATTACCCTAATGGCATATATTTAAAACTGCATTTGTTATAAATCATTTGATCGTTATACTTTGATTTGAAACACCATACGCATGACACTTTGGTATAACTCCTGTAATACAGAACTAGTAAGTATAACAGTAAATGATACAATGACTAATTGTCTAACAGGCTCTTCTCTATCATGTGTAATGCTGGTAGCTCAATGGATGGCAAATGGCAAGTGTACCAACAGAAATCATACCGCAAAAATAAGGCGATTATGAATATTTTACTGATATTAAACCGATTAGTTAAACTCTCAGTTTAATGTATCTGGACTAAAACATCACCAGTGCCTAGTACTAGACCGGGCTCTATGAGCGAGTCTAAAATGGTTGTGACCAGAGATGTGTTTCTACCATATGAATACGGAGCATAACAAACACAACAACATACTGGTTTCTATTACCAATGTCCTGCCAGGAGACTTAGCAACGGGCCTCCGCTCAACATCTGCAGTACACTGCTATTTCCACCAGGTTGACCATTCGTTCGTAAGGCAGGTGTAAAATCAAATATCCTCCCACACACCAGCATGTGCCAGCCAATATGCCTATCCTTACCCTATCCTTACCTTAACTATGTATCCCCTAATTCTACAGTCATTTTACCCCCTAGCCCTAACTTGGGGTTATAGCCTGAAAACATGAATTTGAATATACTCAGCAATATCTTTAATACAGCTGCCGTTAGCTAATATGTATGCACACTCTGCTCTATAAGACACACAGATCAGACCTGTGACAATGCCATAGTTGGGGGATTCCAGAACAGCTCCATAAAACTGGATAATGTTCTTGTGACTCAGGACACTGAGGATCTCTGCCTAGATGGAGAGAAAAAGACTATAAGACACTACATATTACTGTATAAGCAGGTGCAGTCATGGTCTCATTGTTTCATTGGTACACACTGTTGTTAGAAATCTAGCATGCAACAACATATTAGCGCTTTTTCACTATTGCCGTCTGTGTTCTTCATGTCTATAGTAGATAATTAGTAAGTAAAGAATCAGATAAAGGTTCTGTTGCCCCCCGTATAGCAACTTGTTCTTCCTACAGTTTGCTGACATAAGAAAATCTGCATCATTGATGCCTCATTGTATCTCAAGAAGAGGTCTAATGCTATATTTTTAAACATCAGGGGACATTCCTTTTATTTCCCACAGCATACTGTCCAAACACTTGCGACTGTACTGAATCCTCCTATGTCCGGTCCTCCCACAATATAAAATATGTTTTGCTAATTACATTCAGAATCAAACCTTTAGAATATTCAGAATCAGAATATTGCTGGGGCCAAATTAGGATCCAGTCAGAGCAGCAACACAAAACAAGTTGAAAAACCAACTGAACATTTGCTGAAATAAGTAATGTGCTTTGTCTCTGTAAAAAAAAAAAAAAACAAAGAAAGAAAGAAAAAAAAATGACATTAATGTATGTTATTAATCTTATTGATAACAGCTTGTGTCAGAAATATCCCAAAAGCTGAATTGGATTAACATTACCAAACGTATTTGGCACACAATTTAGTTTGTGTCTACAAATAAGCAATAACAAAACAACGGCACAATGGCAAACCATCAGTCAAAACCTTCTTTTTTTCCAAGTCTTATCCTCTGTATATGTAAAACAGTTGCCAAGCTACTGTGCTTATTGTGCACAGACTCAGACCACATACAGTGTAACAGACATTTCTCTACTTAACACAATACCCATACTGCACCTATGTCAGTAGTAAACGCTTATGCTTACGTGTTAGTGAATCTACGTTATAAAATTCCATTACAGTGTCATAAGCACATGTTTGTGTGTGTGCAGTATTATGGCTCAGCTGTGTATATTCAAAAGACGCTTTTATTCATAATATAAAACAATGTGACATGTCAGTGTCATTAAACCCCTGTGGAAACCCTGTGGAGATTGCTACGTAATTCCACAGACACAAGCAGTTCCATAGGAAGGCGTGTTGGGTCATTAAGAGGTCACCCTAACTCAAAACGGTTTCCTGACACCGGGGTCACAAACCCATAGCACAACGGTATAAATAACATGCCAGGAAACCTCTTTATAATATGGAAGGGCCCAGGCCAATGGCCACTTAGCCACATCTAGGCATACAGTAATGTAGGCTACTGTATGCAACAATGGGAGGAACAGAGGTAACAAAGAAAGAAGGGTGGGGGGTTGTTTCCAAGACAAACACGTTGATTTGTCAAACACGTACACATGTAGAGTAGGCTTACGTGGTGTAGTTTAGACCAGGGTACATCACTCATATGAGCCATGTCACAACAGACACCCTTAGGTATGTTTGTGTGTGCATTCTTGTGTAAAGTGTGTTCCCACTGTCTTTTATGTCTCTGTGTGCGTGAGTGAGAGAGAGAGAGAGAGAGAGAGACTTCTACCTCTTTTTCTATCTTCAGCAGTTTCTTAACAGCCACCTCCTTGTCCTGGGAGATCCATAGAGCTCTGTAGACACTCCCAAAGCTGCCTCCGCCACAGTTTTCATAGAAGCACAGGTCCTCATGTTTTATCTGCACAAACGACGAACCCATGGACAACATGGCATACTGACCACACACACACACACACACACACTCACACACGCGCACACGCACACACAGGCCAATGCTCGATAACTGCTCCGTGAAGCAACGAAATCCACGCGCCGAGGAGGGTCAGCTCAGAGAGCGGGCAGGACGAAGAGTAAGAAGAGGTGAAAGTGCAGGGAGGGTTACTCCACTAGCTTTGACTGGATGTTGTGAGTCAGCACAGAGAAGAAACTAGAATGTACTGGAGAGAGAGAGAGAGAGAGAGAGAGAGAGAGAGAGAGAGAGAGAGAGAGAGAGAGAGAGAGAGAGAGAGAGAGAGAGATTCCACCCGTGAGGCAGCAGTGGAGTTGAGGGGTTACACTGCCCCAAGCAGGCGGTGGTGAGTAACTGCAGGACTAAGATCACAAAGCACAGAGATAAAACAAACACACAGGTTAAGTAAGACACACACAAACAGCAGCACTAATAATACAGTATACAGATTAGATGGATTAGCATGTGTTTGTATATGTGTAAATCACTGTGTTTCTGGTGTGTGTGTGTGTAACCAGCCTGTCTGACACACTGTTCAAATATGGTAGCCGGCATTCAAAACATTCCTTCCTCCACGGGCCAGGATAACTGTTACTATATAAAGCACTCTATATACCACACACACACACACACACACGCACACAAGGAGAGACAGATAGCTCTAGGGCTAAAGCACTTCTAGTAAATCGGTTAGTGACAAGGGAGACACGAATATCCAACTGCAATCTCACACACGATCTGCAGCTAAAAACACACGTGCGCACACACACACACTAACAGCAGAGGCCAGGAATGACCCGATGACATTTTCAGCATGGTGACATCACCCTGCTATCAGCACAGGTGAATTCTGCTGAAGAGAAGTTAGAAGACTTCCTAGTTAGTTAGCAAATACTCTCCAACTGCCAAATGATCTCAAGAGACCTGGTTCACAGAAGCACTGTTCAGGGATCTTAATGTGAGTTAGGTTGGCTGGTTGGCTGGTTGGTTGGCTGGCTGTTGTCTTAAGGGTGTGGTTATGCATTTTTAACTGGTCCTGCAGTGAGTCACTGTCCGATGTGACTGTGTTGTACTGGCAGGGTATACTTATACTCATTACACATTATATTACTGTACATCTGTAATATTACTGTAATCTGTTGCTTATGTACGCTATATATTTTGGTAAACACCACTTTTGTCCAGCAGAAAAATGCACCACAGTCTCTGGCCAATAAACTCATGAGAACATTTTGTCGTTTTGTAGATGATACAGTATATGAACATGTTTTCATGTGCCTCGTTTTCACTTTATTTGTTTTGTGAGATCCAGTTTTCTCACTAAAAACTAGATAGAAATATAGATCAGGCCTATTCAATTTGCGGCCCACCAACCGCCCCCATAAGGCCCACGAGGGGACTGCACCCTTGACCACTATACATTTGTTCAGTATACGGTATAACCACAATACGAATCAAGTCAATATATTAGTGTAAATTTGTTAATATTAACTGTTCTACAGCCAAAACATCATGCCATAGCCTGTTTGTAAATATATTGTAGTAATCCAGACCTAATAATCAACGGATAAAATGTGTCTTAGTGACAAGTCCATACATGTGTTCACGTAGCTCGTTAGTGAGGATAATGGTTGCGTATGGTACTAGTCACATTTGAACCCATACCGGTAAGAATACCTGGAATTTGGTGCCAATAGTTTGTTTAACAAATGTGATTCCAGTTGTAGAACTTGCAAACTGGACGCATGTGGGCGTGACTGCTATTGTGTTGTGCAAAAGCCCATATGCCAGAGAGACTTGGAATTAGCTGCACCCTATAATTCTATAGAAAATCTTCACCATTGACATGACACATTGAACGTTAACCAAGCTGCTGGGTGGATGCTCTCGTTGTCTTGCTCTAGACGCTCAGGTAAATAATTTGCTGAAAATATGTGGGCCCACATACAGTTTTTCTTGTTAAAATCCGGCCTACTTGAATTTGTAATTGAATAGCCCTGGTATAGATTATTACATGAGTTGATTTTATTAACAAGGCAGACTAAACAGCGAGCATACGACCATTGGTGTCCCCCACATCACTTCTGGTCACATGCCATCACATAAGAAGCTCCTGAGATTAAAAAAACACTCTCCAGACTTAAAAGCTGCACACACACACTGTATACAAAAGAAACATACACAGGCTGAACTGGTACAAAAAAAAAGACAGAGAGAAAAAAGGCACCCACCCACAAAGTAGAAGTTCCACCGAGCCCCTGTATCACAGTTCATCTAAGCCAAGCTATTAGTGTAGCGAGTATTGAGAATAACACAAGACTGACATAGGAACAGATTAACATATTTATCATCTAGAAAGATTCATATGCTACAGGAGTTGTGCTTTAATGCAAAACTGACACCACTGTTGACAAAAAAAAACACTGTTTGTAAAACTATTAGGGCTTTTAGCCAGCTAAACCCACGGTTGACTGCATACTCCTAGCTTTCTGGAGCATTGTAACTGCTAAAGGGACAACAATGTATACCTAAAGGACACAAATCCTAAAGATTTCAAAGACTGAACGCATTCCTAAAATGACTGATTTGTGATGTTAGTAAGTAGCCAGTTTTAGTGTTCATACAATTAGCTGTAAATCGAAAACAGGACGATTGAGGGGAAAACGTGCCAACTGATTTAGTTATAGCGCTCTGCTGTTCAGCCAGGCGATATTCTGTATTGTACAGCTTCCTCTGGGTAGCCCAGCATACAACATGCAGAAATCCACTGTTTAGAACACAGAGTATATGAATCTGGTCATGCAGGATATGTAAGGTTCTATCCATTACAGTTCTATCCCATATAGGTCCCAGATGATAACTGTTACATTAAATGAACCCACAGTCCTGGGAGTGACACATAGCAACAAGCAGCTGATTGGCAGGCTTTGAATGGCACAGTATGAGTCTTCAACAAACGGTCCATAGTAGCGCAAGCGTGTTTGGCTGTTGACTGATGTGCGTGTGATTTGCTACGGTATTTCCATGTATGTTCCCTCGGACGTAATGTGACGGCGAAAGGCGACAATAGTGGGTGTGATCACAGTTCAAGTCCGCCGTGGCTCCAGCTTATAGGAGAGCTGTGTCAGACTTCTCTGGTTGTCGATCACGCACAGCTTCCTAACGTAACCACGCACCTCCATGTGGTTCTTATTGGGCTGACATATGTCAGGGTCTACAGAGGAGCGGAGAGGAGTGAAGAAAAGATCGAGAAGTGAAGATGTGTGTTGTCGCCTCACAGTGCATGCATGGCATACACAATGCATGAGCCAAAGAGATACACAGTAAAGTGAGTTGAACACAGTCACAGAAGACAGGCAGGTTGAGAGACAGCAGTGAAAACCAGACTGAGATAGATATAATCAGAGTCAGATATATAGTACCATCAAAAAGCATGCAAATAAATTACTTACTGAATGGCTGGCTTCTGCAATGCCTCATTTGTCGAATTGTGTTAGCTATAATACGCTGAAACAACAGCAAAAAAAAGAAGAAAAAAGTAAATTCAATATAAAAGTGGCATTATCTAATAAAAAGAATAGTGAAATATAGGACAATAAACACAAAAAACGATTAGGCATCACCATTTTTTCAAAGTTGACCATGTTGTCAATGAATGTCTTGTTTCCTTCATGGGTGAATGTCATATCTGTGAAGCCATGAATAAGTTAAATAAGTGATATATGAAAATACCTCCCAAAACACGCTACAAGTGTATAGGTTGGCAATACATGCAAATATGAATATGCAAGCTATTAAATTTATCCTGAAAATCACAATGAAAATAAGTAAGTTTGATTTGACAAAATAATATTGCCCACTCTTAGATCATGTCAAGAGTCCAACCTTTAAGGAGGAGGGGCATGAAGGGGATTATTGGCGGTTCAATCTTTGTAACCGTTAGTCGGTAGGCCCGGTGGTTCCTGGATGGATCCTGACATAACACACATGCCAGGAGTCAAAGGTCAAAGGTAGTAGTAAATATATTTAATATAGACAAATATTAGACACAATTATGCTAATATACTGTATATAAAACAAAAAATACCACTAAAAACAATTGTATTAGAGGCATAATTAAAAATACATAATTATAGTGATAAATATGATATTACAAGTTTGAATTAAAATGATACTCGGGTGGTAACATTTAGGACATTTAGGACAGACTTACCATCATGCTTTCAAACTCAGCATAGAACTTCTTAAACTTGCTGGGAAGCTTCTGCCAGAAGACATAGGTGTTCTATTACAGTCTTGTAAATATGATTACGTCACTGAGGCAACTGACACAGCTTCAATGGAGTTCTAGTAATAGCTTAGTTGGTCTGCTAGTGGTTTTATGAGGCGTTTAGCTGAGCTTACCTCCCAGGTCTGGCTCAGTCTGCTGACAGCAGGGTTGCTCATCCCCATAATGATGGCAAAGAACGAGTTCATGTTCTTAAACTCACGACAACTGCAAATAAACACAAAACACAACGTTCTGCTAGTACATCCATAATGCAATATCAACAACAAGCTAACTCCTCAATATGTACAATATAACACCACATGCGCAGCACTAGTGACAGAAGCACTTGAGAGCTTTCTGTGACAGTTGACAACAAGGAGCGAAGTGACAGTTGGAAAAATTTAAGTATTTATGTAATGATGACAATTGGAGGAAGGTATTTTGGTTGTCAACATGGCAGCGGTTTAGTACAATATTAGCTTGGAGCAATTTGACCAATGACGTGAAGAAACCGCTGCCAAAAGGAAGGGGCTGTGCACATCCATGGTCAACAGCTGTCCCCACTCACTGCGCTGCTATCTTAATGAACTTCTTGAGCAGCTGGACCCTCTTGCTGAGCTGTGTACAGAGGCAAACCTCCGTGACCACCCACAGCTGGACTTGGTTGAACCTTCGCAGGAACAGGTCCAGGTTGGCCGTGGTTCTCCTGAAACTCTGCCGGCCAAACGTATGGTAAAGCAGCTCGTGCTGTGAAATGAGGGAGGGGAGAGAGGAAGAAAGAGAGATGTCAAGAGTTCAACCATTATCAACTGAAATGCCAGCAAGATACAGTAATAGCTTTTGTTCAAACATAAATAAATGCAGCTAAATATTCCCAGAGCATTTAGTGTATTTAGTGTATAACTTTAACACTGTTAACACATGGTGGCCTAGCCTGGAAGCCTCATGAGGCCATCTTGCTAGCTTGCTAGATTAAGATACCAGTCACCCGCAGGGCTCTAATTCAGTTTCGTCCAATCACCTGCCATGTATTTTCTGAAAGTGCTGACCTTTTCAAATAGATTCAGTGTAAGACTTCTGTCAGGTTACTTGCCTGGTGTAAACAGACATCATTGTCTCCTACTGGACGTAGACCTCTGGTTAATATTGAAACTATTGGGTAGCCGTTAACTAATGAGTGTTGCGGTTTGCATTGATTCATCTGGCTCTACCACCATTTTGAAACCAACGGCTGACTTCACTGTTATCACACTTAATGCTGTGTTGATATGGAACATGGAGCATATCGTATTTATGATGTACGAACACATGAACGGTCAAACAAAGTCTTAAAACATATAACCTCAGCAAATCTAAGATGAGAGCAATGTTGGGTGGAACCAGGCTACTGGTGGCCAGTGGAGGAACTGCATCCTAAGGCTCTGAGAGCTTAACACCAGGATTCCACCAGGCACTCCGTATGTGCAGCATTCCAGCTCTGACGCAGGTTCGTTTTGTCTTCTGGAAGCATCAACTTCCACCGGGAGCATTTCAAAAGTGTAGAGTTGTATTGGCGAGATCAGCAAAAACTACTTTGCCTGTCCGACATTGACCTACTTTCACTCCCAAAAACTACTGCAATTATATTCCACACCATGGTCCTTTCTGGAATTGTCCCTCTAAAAAGTATTTGTGGTGTTTTTAAATGTATAAAATGAACAAATCATCCCAGATGTCAAACCCGCCTCACTTCTGGCCTCCTGCCACCAATGTAGTCATGTGAAATATGATCGAGTCTGCACACTTTGTTTTGCACACAATTTCAATTGTATTTTGTATTTGAGCAGCGTGCGTCAGCGCGGCTTCCGTCAATAATAGACACGGGGTAAGGCTTCGAGACTCAGCTAGCTGCTTTAGCTACCTCATGGACACAGCTGAAGAGCTCCCAGTCAAACAGTGTCATCTGGTAGGCCAGGTCTTTGGAGCTCATCAACTCAAAACTAGACATAGAGCCGGCTGAGGGTCCTTCTTGGTCTGGGAGAGGGGTCTGACAAACGAATACACACACACTTAACAGGTCAGGGTCGAGTGTTATTGTTGTAATATTATATTATTACTATAATTCATTAAGATAATGTAAAATGCTGATTATTACCAGGGCAGTGAGTTGGTCCTGAGGACAGGCAAACAGGTGTCCGTTGATGCCCACCGTGGAGAACACTGACACATCGTTTGGCTTCAGGATGTTTTTCTCTGGAACATTTGGACATGGTTCAAAGTATCTCATGACTTATTTTACTTCATTTATGACTTACTTTCATTCATCGTTTTAATTGCATGGTTTATAATTAATAAGTTAAAACATGTATACTTTATATACAGTAAGTGTATAATTCAAACAATATCATCATGTTCATTGCTTACAGCTTCTGAAAGTGTTTACCAACAACAACAGATACATCTTGATTGGCTCCTTACCACCGACAGAACTGAGATGAACCAATAGCAGCTCATCGTTGGTGCCCAGCTTGTCAGCAACTGCGCTGACTACCTCCCTGCCGGTGGCTGCCACAGCAACACGGATAGTGGTGTATGTGTGGTCACTGCAGTAGACCTTCAACAAGACTATAAATAATTAAGGAAATAAAACAAAGAGCGAGTAACTAACTCAAATTATTACCATAGAGACAAAACATGAATCGGCTTGTTAGGTACCCCAAATAAGGATCTCACTCACTCTACGTTGTCTCACACACTCGCACACACACACACGTACTGTCATCTTGGTTCCTAATAGGTTGCTTCTTCTGCAGTCTCTCTTCTCCATTGCTGAACTGCCTAATAAGTGTCTTCTGATGAAACAGAGTAGACAGTATGTTGTCACAAACTGTTACACCTTCATACTCACATATATCTCACAGTGAAAATGTTTTGTAGTCTGATAGCAAAATAATGATCTGTTCATACCTTCTTTGTAGATTTAGCCTCTTCTGAGCTACAACGCACATCAGGGAGAAATGCATAAACCACTAGTTAGAGGTTATGGCTCTGACACACTGTGTAATAATATGAATATACCCAGCACCACAACGTACTGGAGTTTGACAACATTTTCTAAGTCTGGGACGAAGTCTTTCAAAGCCCTGAGCATCCGGGCATCGTTGGATACACTTCCATACAACTCCTTCAGAGGTAGACAGAGAATACGAGAGCGATTTAGGACACCCTTTCATGTCTGTAGCGCTGTAACCAACGGTGTCATCGTGTATTCGCATGTACCACAGGCTCACTCACCTCCAGGAAGGAGAGGGCAGCAGGCTCCTCTTGAAGCAGGTATGAGTGTGTGTTGGCCCAACGTAGCGCCAGGGTGAGGACTCTCCTCTTGGTGGCCAGAGCGTACTCTAACCTCTCCTGTTCAGAGCCAGGCGGGGAGGGCCCGTGGTAGGTGGACACGCGATAAAGACGAACAACAGAAGAGAAATGAGCTGTCTCGCCTCGTTAAATGGGGGAGCGAATACGCGCGCACTCATACCGTTGACTGAATCAGTGACAGCGAGGTTCTAGAACTGTGTAAACAAACAAATTAGACAAACGGCTCACTTGAGTTTTGCCGTATATATTCTCTACCTGGTGCTCCTTAAAGGGAGAGTTAAATTAATAAACTTTTTTTTTTTATATTATAGTTTTATGAGGGGATTCCCTAACTTAAAGGCAGGGTCAATCATTCTCAAGAAGCCTTGCTAACTTCAAGCTCGAATCAAAACAATATTCCTCCACAGCTCTCCGTGGTGCCGCCCCACAAAATTAAACGCATTGTGAAGCAAATTGTAGTACTTTATATTTACTTGTAATCCCTAAAGTATTGTTTTTTTCCCTACCTACAGAATTGCCCTTTCCTACCTGAATCAATCAACTATAAATAGTTAAGCTTTTATTCACTATAGAGTATTTTTAACTGTACATATCACTTGGTGCATGCACTGTAAACCGCATATCACAGCAGACTGAAGCAGAGAGATATTAACACAAAGGCAGAAAGGATATTGTGCCATGAGGAGAGGACACATCTGGCTGTTTGGCATGAAAACAAAGTGCATGAGGGCAAAATCGTCCACCGCTGGGTCTGATATATAAACAGACAAACAGAAGAGAGCAAGGAAAGGATATTAAAGTTACACTATTCAATTATATTAACCACACACTACCTCCTGCTGTTTTGAAATGCGTGAACAATATAAAGGGTGTAAACCACTCAGCAATGATAATACAGTTATGTGTGCGTGCGTGTGTGTGTGATTATATACCTGGTTCATTGTGGTGTGTGTCCAACCTCATGGTTTCCAGGAAGTGTTCCAGAATCTTCTCTGGGGTTCCTGATATCACAGTGTACCTGGAGACAACAGCATGGTTCAAATGTCAATGCAATGGAATCAATGACAACAGTTATCTCATAAGCCTGTACTGGCAACTGTTTCTAATTTAAAAATGAAATGTGATTTAACATTAGGTCATAGTATTTCCCCTGTTTGTCTACAGTTGAATATTAAATACACCAGATGAATTCGTTTTATGGTAGGTTTAGTACAGTAGCTAGCTATTATGTTTAAGATTCTGTTATAAGAAGGTGTTACTTATGATTGGGTTAGATTTGGTGGGGATGTTATGGTCAGGATTCAGATATAAGGGGAGGTCATTTATAAGGGGTATTGAGTTATAAGGGCAGGTCAGTTATAAGGGGGATTTAGTTATGGTCAGGATTCAGATATAAGGGCAGGTCAGTTATAAGGGAGATTGAGTTATGGTCAAGATTCAGATATAAGGGCAGGTCAGTTTTAAGGGGGATTGAGTTATAAGGGCAGGTCAGTTATAAGGGGGGTTCAGTTATTCATATAACCAAACACATACTTGATGCTTCCCAGGGTTGTGGCTCGAGGGCTTTTTTCCAACACCAGCACGGGCTGCTCATGTTCCTTCAGACGCACTGTGTTCGCTTCAACATCCTACAAACACAGCACAATGCAACACACACAAGTACAGAAGCAGTTGTGCAGAAGCAGATGCAGTACTACCTCTCTGAAAGAAGAGGGAGACAAACAGTCATGTAAAAAAAAGAGGAGCATCATGATGGGTTCTAGATGAAGGAGCCCAGGAGAGCCACAACATGCTTAATATAGGGGGACCAAATATACTTGTATTATCTTTAAGAACGTATGTACACATTAACACATTTTGTAATTATGATAATAATATATATAATTGTTCATAGCTTAACATGAACATAAATGCATCCCACTTCAGTACGTAAATTATGAATCACATCTAACATTGTATCATGAACGCATTAACCTACATTTAACATTAACACCACTGAAAAATGTTAATAAGAAAAATGGATTATAAGGTGAATTAATTAAACGTATCTTGTCACACCACAAAGCAGCTAGGGGGGTGGGGGTTGGGAGAGGGGGGTCCGGACGGTGTTGGCGTACCCACCCTGAGTATCCGGTTGAAGTCCTCCTTGTCCACGCGCAGGAAGTGACAGTTGTCCTCTCTCAGCACAATAGAGGCAGCGCGTGGAGAGTCCGTCACCAGTGCCAGCTTCCCGAAGTCATCGCCCTCATGGAGCGTGCACACCACCCCCTGACACACACACACATGCACACACACATGCACATATACACACCTTAAGCCCTATAGAGAGCCTCAGTGACAGACACATGTATAAATGTTACGCCTATGCAGTCGTGTCTGTGTGTGTGAGTGTGCACGTGACACATGCATCTTAAATGTGTAAAATGACCAGACACAATTGGGCATCACACTAAACTTGAAGACATACGTACTGTAAGCCTTATGCAGCATAGGTGTCTGTGAATGTGTGTAATAGTAAATGGATCAACGCCTTCACAGTGGTGACTCATGCTGAGCTAAGTGTTAGCCAAACTGTTTGTGTCCATGATGCCAGGACCAGAGGGCTTCTACTGCTAGCATAATTCACAGAGACTAATAGACAATGCAGTGTCTATACCTACACTATTTGCAGAAGGTGCATGGTCAAATTAAACTAAATGACAAGCAAGCATGTATATTGTAGACCCTGTTTTCCAGGTCATGGTTGCCTATCTGGGATAGTGGTAATGACATACCTATTTTGAAGGTTTGACATGGTCTTTTTCCCTCATTCTCTCTCTAGCTTTTCTCTCTCTCTCTCTCTCTCTCTCTCTCTCTCTCTCTCACCTTGCCATATATGACCACATTGACAGAGCCCTTTTGGATTATGTACCATGATGTACCCTCCTCTCCTTGGTTGAACACTGTTTAGGAACAGAGAGAAAGCAGACATTACCCCTACCACATACTGTAACACACACATTACCACATTACCCTATCACATAACACACACATTACCCTATCACATAACACACACACATTACCCTATCACATATCACACATTACCACATTACCCTATCACATATCACACACACATTACCCTATCACATAACACACACCTTACCTTATCACATATCACACATTACCCTATCA